>JAQMYL010000033.1:5037701-5056786 GCA_030014365.1 Clarias pachynema | reverse complement strand
TGTTTTGGCGTCGGTCCAGATTTAACCGTATTTGGGTCCGGATGCGGACCGGAGTCCGCCTATTGAGTACCCCGGGTCTAAAGATTAAGGTTAAGGTCTTTAATCATACACTACCCAGTGAAAAAAAACAGTCGCCACCTGGATTTAACTAAGCAAATAGTAATGAGCCGTCCATTGAATAATTACTGCAGTGTTTCAGCTGGCATGATGTTATTTAACCCTAACTGATGCAGTGAGTATCTTCTCATTTATTAAACAACCATGTCAGAAGACATATCCTGTGGTTGTGGCAAAAATATTACAGTCACGCTATTGTCCTGGATAAAGCAAAGAAAACAACTAAGGATGGGTGAAGAACTGTAAAATGCAGTAAAATTATCCTGTTGGTCAGATCTAGGTTCAGTAACATTATTTGTCCAAAAAATGAGGTCAGCTCACTACTTCAATATACTGAATAACCAGGTTTTTCCATCAGTGGATTTTTTCTTCCCTGATAGCACAGGTGAATATCAAAGATGACAACACCATCATTCAGGTCCAGGGAGCATGAGACATTATTTTCACACATGGATTGGCCAACACAGATTCCAGACCATAACCCCCTTTGAGAATCTTTAAAATGTGCTGTAGAATACTTTACACAGTGGTCCTACTCCTCGACCAACTGAAACTGTCCTCTGGATGTTTGCTACTCAATTCTGCTTCTGCACATGGTAATACTGTAGGTGTAGACTCAGATGATCAGTGGGATCAGAGATCTGACCAAGGCCTGACCTGCTTATCTAGAATCCCTGAAGCTACAAAAGTGGCACATCGTTACCTCAGAGGCTGTGCTATATTTAGACTGGAACCAAAAAAAAAAAGGAAATTGATCTAAACAGGGGGCCAATACACACACATATAGAGAGCTGAAGTTTCCAATGCAATAAGATTATACTGGGGGGGCCTAAGAGAGAGGAGAGCACAAAGCCAGACGCCCACGCTTCCTGAGTGTCGTGCCAAGCTATACAGAGCTGTAGCAAAAGACCTCCATGTGGAACATGGAACA
This sequence comes from Clarias pachynema, assembly GCA_030014365.1. Classification (NCBI taxonomy): domain Eukaryota; kingdom Metazoa; phylum Chordata; class Actinopteri; order Siluriformes; family Clariidae; genus Clarias; species Clarias pachynema. The sequence goes on along the minus strand of JAQMYL010000033.1, from coordinate 5,055,738 downwards.
AAATGGACCACTAGTTAGAGATTTCATAAATAAATCACATACTTTGACTAAGAAAGATGGATGACAGATTAAAAGCAAAAAAAATGAATAAATCTGTGTTAAAGCCACCAGAACATCTTGGCACAGATTCTACAAAAGAAAAATTCTGGAAGGATGAACCCAAAAAGATTGCTATAAAAGAGGTTTTAATGATAGTGGGAGAAAGAGCTGTCTAGTGTGACACCTCATGGGTGTTTAGTTGGGTTGAGATCCGGTGACTGTGATGGCCGTGGCATAAGAATTACATCATTTTTGTCCTCAGCTGTGAGCCCTTGACCACCGTTGCTGGGGTGGAATTAACCTTGAATACAGATATCCTAGTAGGATAGTTAGAAGCGTTGAAATATTGATTTTTATTGATGCTGTACTGGAAAAGTAAAGTCATATTATGACAGAAAATTGAATCAATGCACTTCAAAGCATGATTAAAAATTTTTTTTTACATTAATTTGACACCCAATCATCAGTTACACTTAAAGATGGAATTATAACAAAAAACTTGATAGAGAACTTCAACATGGCTTTGAAACTTGGATTTGAAAATTTTCTAGCAACTTACAGTTATGTGTAAAAGTTAGTACCCCTCACTAAATTTTTATTATTTTTGTGTAAAAACATAATAAAGCTCATCTGATCATAGCGGGCCTTAGTATTATGCAAGCACAACCCTAAACAAACAACTTATTTCAGCGTTCAACAAAATTGAAACCAAAAATTAAAAAACATGCAGGGAATACTATTAACCCCTCTACTGCTTCCACAGGATTTAAGTAGGTAAGTTGTAGCCAAGTGCTGCTCATCATCAGCTCTTGATTAATTGATCATCAGCAGGTGTGCAGACCTCTATAAAAACAGACGTTTTGGCAGTTTGTTGGTCATTCAGGTGCGTGTTAACACAATGCCAAGAGAAAAAGACATACGAAATGGTCTTCGAGAAGTAATTGTTACTGCACATTAATCTGGAAAGGGTTATAAAGCCATTTCCAAATACTTTTCTAATCCAAATTATTTACAAGTCAGAAGCATTCAAGACAGTTGGCAATATTCCCAGCAGTGGAAGTCCCAGAACATTCACCCCAAGACAAGACCTTACAATGCTCAGAGAAATACAACAAAAATCCAAGAGCCAGACTTAGACCCTGAATGCCTCAGTAAGCATGTTAAATGTTAAAGTCTATGACAGACAATTAGAAAAAGACAAAACAAGTATGGTTTCTTTGGAAGGGTTGCTAGGAGAAAGCCTCTTCTGTCTAAAGAGAACACGGGAGCATGAGTGAGGCTTGCAAAACAGCATCTGAGCAAGACACAAGAATTCTGAAATGTTCTAGAGACAGACAAGACCAAAATAGAGTTATTTGGCCTTAATGCCCATCAAAAACCAAACAGCATTTCAGCAGAAACACCTCATACCCACTGTCAAGCATGACTGTAGAGAGAGGATTATTTGGTTTGATTTCCAGCCACCAGGACCTGGGCACCTTGCAGTTAATAAGTCGACTATGAACTCTAATGTATACCAGGGTATTATAGAGACAAATATAGGGCCAGAGTGAAAAAAGTTATATTTTGTACATATGAGGTTGTATTTGCCTAATACTGAGCCCCATTCAGTCAGATGATTTTCATTATATTTTTTACAAAAAAAACACATAGAATTAAAATAGGTCCACATGACTATACAACTATTATATTAACATCTATAGATTTACATTTGTAATAGAAAAAAGTAGGATGGGAGTATAGTCTGTTTGGTGGGTAAAAAGTGCCCTTATTATTAAGTAGCATTAGACACACACCTAAAAAAAAAAAGCTTTCTCAAATTCGCAAGTTTCTCAGTGTATTTTTTTTTTTTGAAATTAATATTGGGTAAACTTCATAATAGACAACAGACTATGTAAACTATGTCATGAACTTGTTTTTTCACTTTTATTATAGTTATTCATCTGACCTGGAGTGATCACATGGTCGAAAAAAAGCTACATAAACCATTTCTGATCATTCCATAATCCAGCAGTCAGGCTGTTGTGTTAGAGAGTGCAGAGTGCTTTTTACCCTCACACTGTTGGGTGTCTGGGCTGTAAACACCAGTCTCGCCTCATTTGCTGAGACATGCTGAGGGTGATATAAAGACATTAGCTCAAGACGAACTACTGAGAATGATCTGTAGTTAACTGCACTATCCCAATTTCAGATTAGACCTTTAAACAGTTTGGATGCATAAATATATTCACATGGCAAAAAATTAAATCTGAAGACATTCCATTTAAATTCAGAGCAGTTTAGAAAACTTTGATGGTGGAAGCTCTGTGCTAGGGCTATACAAGAAAAATCCCTTCTATTTACTTACTAAATTTTCACACATTACTTCACTACCTAAGTTTCTTTATAATTATATATTTGTAAATTTGTAAGATGATTGTTTAGTATCAGGCTGATAGAAGAAAAGAGCAGGAGAACTAATATTCTAACATGGTAATAATTAATGCATACACTTTAACAGACCATGTATAAAAGCATCAGCTTGCTAAGAGCAAGAGTAAGTATCTAAAAACCCAGTATACAAACTAAGAAAATTCAGAATTTAGTTTCCCCACAACACATAGCACCCAAAGGATCTGCCATCAGCATCCTGGTGCCAAACACTGGAGGCCTTGTGCAGCCAAGCTCAGAGGGGCCAGAGCTGCCCCAATGTCATGAGGGGAACCCAACTGATTTTTGAATCAGTATACACACTATAATTTAGGCCCAGGTATGGAACTTTGTCCCCATGCTCAAGCCACTGATTGGTCTAATCATTTTGTTCTAAAAATAGAGGTTTCAAGATTGTATCTTGTATTGTAGCTTTGAAGAAACACAAAACGGTCTATGTAGGACCCCTGCCACTTTCGTCTTGTCTGATCTTGTTTTGTGTTACTCCAGTAAAAGATTTTAGCACAGTATAAAAGTTTAAAGTGTTTTACCAAAAAAAAAAAAAAAAAAAAATCCATGTTTTCAAAAATTTCCCATTTGTAAAAAGATGACATTTTTAAAGACCACAATTTAAACTGCAGTTTAAATTAAACACGGTTTAAATGCTTCACACAATGACCCTTGGTACTTAGAGTACTTAGCTCTGAAAATTGAGTCTAGCGTCCTGCAGAGAGTTATCCTTTTATTATTCATGAACTGCAAATGAAGTGTGAATAATAGTGGCCAGATTGGTGGGCTGATTACTTGAATGTCACATTGGGATAAAAATTATTAAATCTTCACTTTGTTTATAAAATTCTTTGCAGCTAAACTGAGGGGGAATTAGCATATTTGGGGGAGTTAGCAGAATAATCATGACACTTAAATAGGTCATACTTAAAAATTAGACTTTACTATTAGACTTTTTTACTTTGATGTTTTGTAAATTCTGTATATAGAGCAAAATGTAATAATAATTGGTTATTTTATTTGTTTAATAATAGCAGTGAAAGTCAGATTGAAAGCCATTTGTATTAACACCAGGGTTGAACAGTTAGAAATGTTACCTAAATGCTACATTGGATTGCCAGAATATTCGTCAAAGTAAAAAAAAAAAAAATTTATGTTAGTTACATTTCATAAAACATTCATTTGGAGTCTTTTATGTTGCTCTTATTCCAAAAATATACACAGATAAACACTGATACTTTTATATATGCTAAAGGCTACATCTGAGGTAAAAATCCTAGCATTCCTAGCATTGGCATGGTACAGACAACAGAGCTATAGTTACTACTAGTTAAAGCTAGCTTCCATTAAAAAAAAAAAAAAAAAATGCTGTTAGCATTGAAGTACATTACTGTATTTATTCAGTTTGACTATTGTTTACTGATATAGACAAGTTGAAGTACAAAGTATGTAAGCTAGTGTCTGCTAGCTTTCATTTGTTATTAGCCATGTTAGCATTTTGGAATGCCTTAGCAACCTGATAGGAATATTTAGAAATGTTTAGAGACAATCTTTTCAAAATGTTTGTGTCTTTTGTATTTTCCTAAAGATATACACAGATAAAGTGTTTGTATGCTAAATTTGAGGTGAAATTTTTATAAAGACCTAGTTTAGCTAGCTTGTACATTAATATTGGTTGCAGCATGTTAAGTCAATACCCATCAGTGATTTGGAAAATTCACATCATCAAGAAATATACTCCTCAGATACAATGTTATTGGTTATCGGCTGAAAGCAAAATTCTTTTAGGATTTTTAGCTTGAATTAATACCACATCACTTGTGTTGCTGTTTAGCGACACAAATGATTATGTCCTTATGTGTTTATCCAGCATGCAGTTCTCAACATGCTTTAAATACTTCTGGCTCTATGCTACGTGACTGAGACATTACAGCTCACATCAGCGATTTACGTCTGTGACATTCCCCACATTCCCTATTTGTATGCTTCGGCTTCATTGTTTATAGCTGTACATTGAAACGAGACACGTTATTTATCATCGCGCAGTAGTTTGACATTTATGTATGATGTTTGGATGAATACAGTGATTTGTATCATCGTTCATTCTCTAGGTATTCCTTCAAAAAGAAAGAGATTTTTTGCTTACTGCATTGTATGAAAAGGCAAAAAAAAAAAAGTTGACCCACAAATGGCCTGAATGGTTGATAAATTGCAGTGAAGTGTCCGGTACCCGCTTCAACATCTTTGCGATTGTTCGAGTGCCAGGATACCTGTTGATGTAAGTTGCCTGGGTGTGCACTGTATAAATTACGGTACGGTACTATTCCAGCCTGAGTGTAATTTGCCAGATGCATGTTCCATATACTGTACAATGAATATTCCATGCATATTTCCACAGTGTGTAAAGAACCTAACACACATCATACAGAGGGTGTATCCCTTAAAAACCAAAATATATATTCTACAGATGTAGAGTAGTTGATGGACAAGTTGAAATATGTAAGCTCTTATTTTTAGTCATTTTATTTCATCCTTTTTTTTTTCAGCTCAATTTTGGGAATATGAGGAAGTGAATTTTATTCCTATTTAATCTACTATGCAAACCTGACTGCAAAAAATGTAAGAATGGGTCACACAGGCAAAGAATTACCACCGATACATATGATCATGTGATTTTATGATTGTTTTCAGTTGTTTCTGTGACCAAAAATAAAAAGAATATGAGCATTTTGGAAGTTCAAAATTTTTGCAATAGTTTGGACACACCCTGCAGGACTTCCGTATAAGCAGCTAGTGAATTCAAACGAATTCAGGTAAAATAAAAAAAAAGTCATACTAATTAACTGTAAAAGCAAAAACCTGAAGCACCAGACCATATAAGGAAGGTGGACAGAATAAATATGTTTAAATAATTAGGCATGGAATAATTACAAAACACTGATTATTGACGTCCAATCACAATGTTAAAATGAAAAAAACTCAAAAAAAAAAAAAAAAACTTTCAGTTCCGTTGAAGCAGCTGTTGTTGTTGGCTCTCCTTAAGTAACCGACATTATAGCAGCTCATATTTTAAAGCTGAGTTAATTTCAAATTTGGCAAAAGATCCAGAAGTTCCATTATATACATATCCTCTCTTTTTTGACTAACCTCTCTGCAGTGCCAGATCATTTCCCCAAGGCCATACTGCGCTGGGCAGTTAAACGCGGTCACGGAATACATTATAATGGGCACTGATGCCTGACTAGTGCTGACTCGCTGTCTGAGCTAATGGGATCGATAGCAACGAGGTTGGAGCTGCATGCACTAAACAACATGCTGTCCACATCCAGAAACATCAATAAAACAGGACCGTGAGCGCTTCTCGTGCTTGTTTGAAAGTCACTTTGCAATAGAGGCAACATGGGCTGTAAGCTTTAGGAACCTTATTGGCGGGTAACGATGTCTGACTTGCAAAGAGAAAAAAAAATGTGGTACAGTACGAGTGGTTCTTATTCTGGGTCTCAGATGCACATTTGCATATATAGAAGACAAAACAACACTTCTGATTCTTCCACAGGTATTAATTTCATGCCATCTGGTGAGGAGGCAGGGGAGCACAAGATAATTCAGTAGTTTAGCCAAAGCATGGCACTGCCACAGTATTGATGTTCATTAATATTACTAAATAAATTTTCCAGTATCATTTATTGATTAAGTATTGTGCTTTGAAAGATCATTAACGTATATCGTGGTCTAATTCTCTTTCTCTCTCTCTCTCTCTCTCTCTCCCTCTCTTTTTCTATTTAATCATTATAGGGTTCAACAGAAATGAGGATATGAAGGCCATCGAGGTGCTGCCTATTCTGAAAGAGAAAGTGGCGTTTTTATCAGGCGAGTCAACACACAACATGCGTCACACAAGTGTGAGCCATCTGTGTCCAAGGGCCAAGGGGGCCAAATTGACCATTCTCTAGGTGGGAGGGATGGCACTCTCTCTCTTGCCTGTCAATCACAGTTACACTAGTCAGTCATTGTTTCTTGTGAGCTCGGAAACTGCGGAAAATGCAGCATGAAAATGCATCAGTTTGAAACATATGTGACATTATAGCAATTTCAGATTTCATTTACTATATCAGAATTTCATTGGGTCAAAATGTATCTGGAAAAGTATTTAATGAAACTTATGATTGGCCTGTTCTTATAATTAGGGTTAACTTGGTTTATAGCTTTGGCAGTACCTTGCCATGGGAAAGTTCAAGTCTCAACTGAACTGAATCCCAAGCTAACAGCAAAGCAACTGATGAGGGAGTTTCAGGCATAATGTTCGAAAGTATTTAAATCCACCAGCAAAATAGTCCTAAATTGCCATGACATGAAAGGCTTTCACGCAAGAGAGAAGCCTGTACCCGAAAATTGGCTTTAAAAGCCATATTGAGGTTTGCTAGTGATTATAAGCCTCACTCAGAGGAGTGTTCTCTGGTCAGATGGAACCACAACTGAACTGTTCGGACATAATAGAGTATAAAGTTTTTGTACGGCGTACAAAGGCTTTAATTTAGAAGAATTTGTCCCAAGTTTGAAGTATGGGGTGGCAATGTCATGTTGTGAGGCCTTTTAAAAAAAAATTTTTTACTGGAAAAGTGGCTTCGATGGCATGATGAGAGTGCAATCTAGAAAACGCTGATGCAAAAACCCAACTAGTACTGTAAGTTGAACATTGGCTGCAAATGAGTCTTCTAGCAAAAAAGGGTTGAAGATAAAGTCAAAAGTAGTAGATTGATCTGAATGACACTGATGTCTGACAACTGACACTGGAGACTCCTTCCATAAAGTGGTCAACAAACTTTACATTTCATAATATCAGTGATTTCATGCTATTATTAATCAGTTCATGCCCAACTGGGACGAGGCTGAGTGTGTGATGTGTTTGTATGTTCTGCAGGAGGTCGCGACAGACGAGGAGGCCCGGTTCTCACTTTCCCAGCCAGGACCAACCATGACAGAATAAGACAGGAGGATCTGCGACGCCTCATTGCCTACCTCGCAGGCATCCCCAGGTCAGGGTTTGCCTCGGTGAACATTTATTTGTTTTTGCCTGAGCTTTTGATCTGTCAGCATCCATACATCCAGTCCCTTCCCTCACCCATTCACTTTATGCTCTATCTCTTTTTGTCTCACTGTCCTTCTCTGTCCTTCTCTCAGTCATTAATTATGCATCGCTGTCTGTCTCTCACTGTCGTTGTCATTTCTTTTTGTTTTTTTTGGTTGACTCGATTTCTCTTCAACTTTCTTGTCTCTCTCTTTCTGTGATTGTCTACTTTTGTCTATCTTTCGTTCTTTCTCTTTCTTGTCTCTTCCTCTATTTTTCTGTCCATCTTTCTCCGTGTATCTTTCTCTGTTTCTGTCTCTCTCATCATATCTCTCTCTCTCTCTCTCTTTTTTTTCTCTCTCTCTCTCTCTCCTCCCTCCCCTTGGGTGGTCAGTATGATTCAGTGCAGCTCATGTGCTCTGTTCAGTTTCATCTAAGACTCAGACTGTGTAGAAAGTGCAGCTGTGGCTGTTAGCTCTCTTCCAAGTTTTTTTTTCCTCTGCTCTAACAGTAAGTATTACAGTTTGGTAGAACTTCTCACCCAGGCACTTCCTTTTGAAAAGTTTTCTTGTCTCCGCAGCGAGGAGGTCAGCAGACATGGCTTCACCGTCATCGTGGACATGCGGGGCTCCAAATGGGACTCCATCAAGCCTCTGCTGAAGATCCTGCAGGAGTCGTTCCCATCCTGCATCCACGTCGCGCTCATCATCAAACCCGACAACTTCTGGCAGAAGCAGAGGACTAACTTCGGCAGCTCGAAGTTTGAGTTTGAGGTGAGGTGTTCAAATGGTGAGGTTACATTTATTAGACTTAAAGACTTTCGACAATGCGGGAAGTTCTCTGTGTTGTGTTTCTTTCTTGCCTGAAGTCACAGTTTGCGTCAGGTGGATGGTCCACAATCTGAAAAAGGTTAGTTAAACTAAACTCACAGGGATATTAGGTTTCAGGAACATTTTCTGTGCTAGTGTTTAACTAGGGCTGTTAAAATTAGAGCTGACCCATTTAAGCGAAGAGACAAGATAAAAATGGTTTCCTGTGCAATCAGGTTATTTATGTGGTTAGTTATGTGTCTTTTGTGAGCTGAAATGACAAAACAATGACAAATAATTTACATTTCAGTAGGGAAATATCCTGGGTATCAATGTACATACAGAACACCCAGGATATACTAACAGTTTATTAGAATCAGTTAAAAGAAAGAAGAGATGTGTCGGACATTTTGTTAGCTAATGTAATGTTGATTTTTTTCATAATTGTGTTTGTATATTGGTAGGAATAAATCTTGTTTAGATTGTTTCCAGATTTAGGTAACCTCAGTAATCTGATGGTTGAGGTTTAGCTTGCTACTGTAGCTACAGTTAGTATTGGACACATCATTAAAAAACTGAACAAAGTAACAAGCAAAAAGACCAAATGATATGTCAACTACTTATAAAAAGCAGTTCATTGATTTTCAATTGTTGGTTTTAGGGATGTTATGATTTCCTCTGGTTATTTAGAATTTAACTAATTAAAAACATATTGACCGGTAATGTTTGTTTTGCCTGATATTTCTCCATAGCTCACATATCTATTCACATGTACACCACAAGAGCTGCCTAACACACAGTATGACTATAGATCAATCCCTGCTATCCGTTATCACCCAGATGAGGATTGGTTCCCTATTGAGTCCGGTTCCTCTCAAGGTTTCTTCCTATTGCCGTCTCAGGGAGTTTTTCCGTGCCACTGTCACCCTCGACTTGCTCATCAGGGACAATCTGATCATTTTGATTCATACACATTCACATTCCATACAAACTTCCACAATTTCTTTTGATTGTGTAAAGCTGCTTTGTGACAATGACAGTTGTTAAAAGCGCTATACAAATAAAATAAATTGAAATACATGTGAATAGATGAAGGTGAAGACAGTTTTTCAATGTGGATGGAAAGACAAGAAAATTTTGTTTTTCTGTTTGTTTAAACAATTTATCCTTCATTAATTTGTCCTACAGAGTAGGGCTGGGCAATTAACGACATATTAATTGAAACTGACATTCAGAACCTCTAATCAATGTAATTTTGCCCATGTCATTTATTTCATTTTTATTCTGTTAATACTTTTCCCGTTGTGTACTGTATGTTCAGATATGGAAAAACATGGAGGAGAATAGAAAAAAAATCCCAGCTTTAATGGTTCAGCATTTTTATAGTACAAACCTTGTCAGTGAATTATGAGGACAAAAAATATTACACAATACACATTGTTCAATTAATCTCGATATTGGTTTCAGGTCATATTGCCCACATAGCTAATTTGTTGGGATTGTGCTGCTATAAAAAAGTCCCTCTTGTTATTATTAATTCTTGAAAATTATTAATTAATGTGTTCAACTATCAGTTAACCAAAATATGTGTAATTTGCAACCCTAGTTATTTTTCATATTGTGAACTATGATACAAGTTTTAAGTCAGATAAAAATAGAAAATTGGTAGTAAATTCTGTTCATGAAATGTAAAATCCATTCTATGAATGTGAACATAGAGTATAAAGAGTTTAGTGAATATGGATTTGGATATGAATAGGATGTTGGGGAACTGTCAAAGCCAGAATTCACACAACCTGCTGACAGTAATATCATTTCTTTCAGCTCTAGGGTTTACTAACTTTTGTTTTTCTGTTTAATTTCCTTTTAAGGCCACACCCATTTCATTTCATTTAAAAGATTAAATGCACTCAGATATTTAAATAAACAGTTAAAGATGGTGTCCTTACATAATATAATACATGTTTTGAGTATTTCACAGTTATTTCAACTGCAAAGGTTAAAAGGTTAACATCCTTTCTCCAGGGAGCTCATTCATACGACCCAGAGTTGTTCCACGTGCGCTTGATGTTGTTTCTAACCACATGAAGTCTCTGGAATGTTCTCCGGTTACTCTTATGTAAAGCGTGGGTGGAAATGATCGGACAGGGTGCGCTTTCCTGCTGCACATGAGCCTTAATAAGTTTGTTTGTAAGAGCGCGAGTCCTGTATGATTTAAAACTCCCACTGCGGGTGCGATAACAGAAAAATGTGTTAAGAAAAGAGCGCTGCCATAATATTGCTAAAGTTCTTTTGTATGAGTTCTAAACTTCTGAAGTAACATGGATAAGTAAAGTTTATTCTTTGATGTGACAAATTGCTAAATAAAAAAAATTAAATAAACTAATAAACTGAAAAAAATATTATTTGTCCATTGTAGCTCCTAGCTTGTTTCTTCAGTCTTAAAAAACGTGCAGTTAAGTATTGGAAAATGTTTCAGTCTATCTCCCAATTGCATTTCTTTTGACCAGAGCTCATATTTGATATGTAAAGTTTGTAAGGATTGTTTGTACACGTCATATTTCATGCATAAGATTTTGCTAGCTAGCATTACTTCACATTACCTGGCTGTTTTAGGCAGTTATGTTAATTTTAAAACAAGCTACATAGAGATAAAATATCTCAAAGGTTTGGCATCGTGATTTAAAATGTACTGTAGCTACCAAGAAAAGTAGCTGTTTATTTAAAACCATTCATTCATTCTTTATTTCGTTCACTGATTCATTGATTGGATTCATTTGTACATTCATTCTTTCATCCATCCCTTTGGTCCAATAGATCTGGACCTTTTTCCAGGAACAACAGTCATGAGGTGTGTGCACATCCTGGATGGGGCACCAGTCCATTGCCATCATCTTACATGCACATTTACATCTTAGAGCCAGTTTAGAGTAGCAATCCATTTGTTTTGTGGAAGGTTTCAAAAGTATAATTTATACCTAATACTCTGGAACTGTGACTTGGCAACACTTCCTGCTTATTTTAATTTTGAATGGAATGAGTCCTTGGAAAGGGGTGGGTTTGATTGGTTTGCGTTTTCTACTGTAATGGTGTTTTATATCTCCCTGTATTCCTGTAGACCATAATGGTATCACTGGAGGGCTTATCCAAGGCAGTGGACCCATCACAACTGACAGCCGATCTGGAAGGTAGTCTGGACTATGATCACGACGAATGGATTGAGGTTCGCGTAGCCTTCGAGGAATTTGCAGGAAATGTGGCACGCGCACTCAGCCGTCTCAAGGAACTCCAGGAGCTGGTATCACGTCGTGAGCTCCCCGGTGACCTGGAGATGGCACGATGTGCCATGGACGAGCACAGTGCCCTCAAGAAACATGTAGCCAAGGCTCCAGCTGAAGAACTGGAGGCTGAGGGCCAACAACTGCTCCAACGTGTGCAGGTTGGCGCGAAGACTGGTGGAGACGTACAGGGACTGACGCTCAGGGTCTCAGCTTTGTTGGAGGAACTACGCTCTGCCCGCCAGCACCTTCACCAGGCCTGGCACGGCCGAAAGCTCAAACTGGACCAGTGCTTCCAGCTGCGGCTTTTCGAGCAGGATGCTGAGAAGGTGAGAGGGGCTACAGTGATGGAAAATAAGCTCTGTTTTGGATGGTTAATAGTTTGGTTGCTGATACATTTAGTGAACTAAAAAAGATTATGAAAAAAAATATATTGTGCAGTTGGTACTCTTGAATGGAACTAAATAATGCAGCCGGTACTTCTGAATGGAATTGAATGTTCCAATTGGTACTCCTGAATGAAAATGAATAATGCAGTTGGTACCCTTAAATAGAATTGAATAGTGAAGCTGGTAATCTTTAATATAATTAAATAGGTCAGTTAATGCTCATGAATAGAATTGATTGTTGCAGTTGGTACTCTTGAATGAAATTGAATCGTGCACTTGGTATTTTTGAATAGAATTGAATAATGCAGCTGGTACTCTTAAATAGAATTAAATAGTGCAGTTGATGCTCATGAATGGAAATGAATGGGCCAGTTGATTCTCCTGAATGAAATCAGGACACTAAAAGACTGTAGTAAGTGCCCTAAGTGTTGAATGGAATTGAATGGTATTATGTTAATTTATTTTTTGATAGAATTGAATAGTAGGTGCTATCATCTTTTGTTGAATGATTCTGAATAATAATGCTATTTTAAATTGTATCATAGGGTGTGGGTAACGAGAATGTTAAGTGATACTTTATGTATTAAACATTAGTCAAGAATTTAGGCATTGGTAGAGTGTAATATTAGTAATTACAAAGAAATGTTCTACTACTTTAAACAGAATAGCCTGAAATATTGGTACATTTTACGTCTTGGTTTTGGTTAATTTCTAGAATTTACATACTTGTTTAGATCAATTCATGTCTCTCTTCACTGTTTTCATAGATGTTTGACTGGATTGTTCACAACAAGGGCCTTTTCCTGACCAGTTACACAGAGATTGGCGCCAACCACCAGCACGTACTGGAGTTGCAGACCCAGCACAACCACTTCGCTATGAATTGCATGGTACTGTAAAAGCTTGTGCTTCTATCTCAGTTTCATCCCCGACCCCGTCTCTGACCTCTCTTTCTCTTTCTGTGGTGCTGTAAAAATTCATTTCACTTTACTATCCTAGCATACTGACTGTAGACAATACACATGAGCACTTGCTTTATCAGACTGCTGCTTTTCTCTCACAGAGCAGTTGTTTATTACCCCCAGAGAATGTACTGTTCAGTGTAGAGTGGAAAGAACGATAGAAGGATTTTACTGCAAGGAAAAATTGCACTGAGAGAAATGCAGTTTTTATTTTTTTTATTTGGGGTAAGTGTGCAAATTTACAATTTAAAAAAGTTGCAATATAAAAATATAAGATGTACAGTATAAGTTAAACGTACACGATAAACAGGATGTGCAGACTGTGAATGTGCAGAATGTACAAACATACAACCTCAGCTGAAAGCGTATGCATTTGGAAAAAGGTCAAGTTTTAAGGTATTTGTTATGAGTTATGCAATAACAGTCAAGACAAAACTAAGGAAAACGTTCTTTAATATTTTTTAACGGTAATCTACAAAAATCTGAGGACAAACACCTCATTAAATCTAGGAGAGTAGTGTCCGCTTTGACATTTCTTAAGCCATTGTAAAGATCAGGATTAACAGCTATTAGAGGATTAATATGTATGATTGGCTTCGCATGATATTTGTTGAATTCTTTTTTTTTTTACATGGATAGAGCCATCAGTTTTGTATTGCACACCCGAGTAAGGGAACTGTTTGTTTGTTGCCATGAACGTGCGACTATTGACTCAGTCTGTTCAATTGAGCTGTAAATGTTGGGATGAAAGCCTAGATCTATTCACTCATGGGAATGAGCCTTGGGTAAATGCAATCAGTGAGAACTATGTAAGAGAATATTTTTTTTTATTTTTTTTTTTACAGGAAATGTTATAAAGCGTTTGACAGAGAGAAGCCAGGATCATGGACTGGGCTGATGGGGTTTAATAGCTTTAAAAATCCTTACTTATAATGGAAACACAGAAATGTGAAATGGATGGACACTAATGAACAAGACCTACAGTAGGAAAGAAATAGAATACTGACTCTGTGAGCCTGTTGAGTTGAAAAAAAATTAACATCCAAAAAGAAAGGGTTTATACTTCCTACAATAGCTTGTTGAATTACCTGAACTGAATAAAAACTTGACAATTTATTCTTATTTTTTCATTTTCCTGCATTTCAATTTGATCTGAATGGAAAAAATCCTACAGCAGTTACAATGTTTATAATTTTTTGGCACTGCCATTCACTGTGGTTGTTTATTTCAAATAAAAAATGTAATACAAGCATTGAAAATTCAATACAAAAATATTGACTAAAATTCTGGTTGACAAAATTCCAGTCTTCAAATTCAGATCGACAAAATTCGGGTAGGAAAATTTCAGGTCATCACATGCAGAATATCACAGGTACTGTAGAGCAATGGATTGCCGATAGCCTTGGTCCCTTCCACAGTGTACTCTAAAGTGTGCCCTCCCCGCTCCCTCTGTGTAAAGGGAACTACTTGCTGATTGGAACACAGCACTTCTAACTAACTGGCTGGGTTGCTCACGATATTCTAAGCAAAGATGGGTCGCTCTTTCATTCAGTCATCATAGCAATGGCTTTCCATGCCTAATGCAAACACAGTCAAGTCAGTGCTGCGTCTTACTCGGCAAGTAGTTCCCAGGGAAGTAGACTGCACATGGAGTGCGGAGAGCACACAATAAAGTACACTATGGAATGGAGAGCTGAAATCGCCAATGTATTGCTCTTCCTGTGCCATCCCATAAGTAAAGATCTGGATTTTTCGACCATGAATTATATTTAATCTAAACTTAAATTGTATTGAGAATTGTAATACCAGAATTTTGGCAGCTTGAATTTGTGAGGTTAATAAAATAATGAAGAGCCCACCCCACCACCACCTTTTCAATAAGCTTTTAGCCTCAGGTGCATTGATTCACAATTCAGTAGGGATTTTACTAGAACGTCAATGCTTATTCCATGGACCACTGAGCATCAGGTTGTAACCCTTTCAGTACAGTAGCTGACCTTCATGGATTAATGATACCAGAGAGAAGGGTTAAAATGATTCCTGGTGCCTGTTTGGGTGCAATCTGTAGTCAAAGTACAGCCATTAAAACAATGCTTCATTCTGCCTAAGGCTCATTAATTATAGCCACATCCATGGAACACCTCTAATCTTACTATATGTTGATAGATTACATTCTCACATTTGACCTCACACAGTACATGATAGTGACCGAATAGAAAGAAAAGGAACATATTTTTTCTATGGAAACTTTGAAGCTGTTCCCATTTCACAACAGCTTCAATTCTTTATGGCATGGATTGCACAAAGTCTTTGAAACATGCATTTGGAGATTCTTGGCCATGCTGACATGACTGCATGACATAATTGCTGCAGATTTGTCAGCTGCACGTGCATGCCATGAATCTCGATTCCTCCCGAATCCCAATGGTGCCGTAATGTATTCAGATCTAGCGACTGTGGAAGCCATTAAAGTACACTGAACTCATTGATATGATAATGGAACCGTTTGAGACACCTTGTGCTGTGTGGCATGGCGTGTGCTGGGAGTGTTCATCATAAAAGCAGGGAAATTGTTGCCATAAATTGATGCACATGGTTAGCAGCTGTACTTGTGGAATTCAATCAATTGGTATTGAAGCTGATGCAAAATTCACTTTGAAGTTAATTTTAGACATTCAGATGGCTGTGTGAGCACACAGAAACTCAAACATTCAAATTCCATGGTATTTGTTCTTTTTCTATTGGCTGGGGCTTAAACAAACAAATCAAAAAGAAAAATCACAAGCGCAAAAAAGAAAATTAGTGATTAGCAGCTAGATCTAAAGGCCCACATTCCTCACCTCTAGGTTGTCTGTTAACTTTTATAGGACTAAATATTGAATATTGATCATTATAATCATCGTCATAAATCAATTATTTAACAGATATATTTTCGTTTATTTTGTTGGATGAGAAATGCTTGTTAATATCTGAAACATGGACGTTTCCAGGAATCTGATTGGCTAGGAAAGTGCATTTCCTCAATGGACCATTCAGGGGCGGCCTATTTAAAACTTCAGAAACTGAAACAGTGCAATTGAAAAAGGAGTGAACCTTAAAAATCAAGCATGCCAGAATGCAGGGTCTGAGATGTGTTTCTTATGCAGTCTTATGCAAACTTGTTTAAAAATTTGTAAAATATGTGCCCTTAAAGGGGCCGAAGAAAGCATTTCTCACACGTTCCTCACATCACCACCACCAATATCCTGGCCTATTAACACAAGGGGGTTTGAGTCCATGGATTCATGACGTTTTGATACTAATGTTTTTGTTGGATAAGAAATGCTTGATAAGTTCCCAAACATAGATGTTTCCAGGCACTGCGTTCTGATTAGCTAGGAAAGTGCCTTCCTGTTGTTCCTCAAACGACTGTTCTGGGCCAGACTCGATTAAAGTCTGACCCAACCAGCTGCATGTCACATCAGAAATTACAATGCATCAGTCCAGGTGACATTTTTCTATTTTACACTCTCCAGTTTTGATAAGCCTGTCCCCACTGTAGCTCCAGATTCCTCTTCTTGTCCGATTGACATGATCTTTTACTGTGTTGTACCTTCTGAGATGCTTTTCTGTCACCATGTTTGTGAAGAGTACTGTAGTTAGAGTATTGTACAGTAAGTTGCTGTAGCCTTCAAACCAATCTGGCCATTCTTCTCTCTCATGAAGTCATTTCTAATCTAAAAAAATAAATCTCATAAAAACATTAAAGCTTTATAGGAATCAGTTTGCTACACCGTCTTTGACCGTTTATTTGTATAATTTTGACCCTATATAAGAGACAGGAGCCTGCACCCTCCTGTCATACTTTCTTGGCTTGGCTCTGATGGTGTAATATGATATATATATGGTTGTGGCAGAAAGTTATGCAAGAACTCCTTCCTTACAGTAGACAGTTCTGTCTGAATTTCCCATTAATCAAGAAATCTTATGAATGGTGGTCATGTAGCTTGCAAACATGTCAATCCTGCTTTGTTAAAGGATTGTACTTTGGCTGAAGTTCAAATTATAAAATAAAGTACATATTTTTACTATAGATCTGATCCCCCCCTAGGCTTTGAAAATAAAGGCGTGAATCTGGTAGTACACATGGTTCTTTGGTTCATCCACATATAGAAACCCTTAAATGATTTGTGTACACCTCTATGACAAATCTTAACGACCAAAAATGCCAATTTTACCAACTATCATACTGTAATTGTCTACTGAAGGGTTAGTTTTTTTTTTACCATAAATCGTGTGCATGTGGAATGAATGCACGTGTGGAAGTGATCATGTGGTTTTACCATTTCAGGCTTGAATATTCAAACTCGCCCAGCAGGCACAGGTCTGCTCATTTATTGTATTGATTCTCTGAAATGCCCCTGGGATGGGTAATTACCCCAGTCTGAGGTAACTGCATGTGTGGAAGCTCCGGTTACCACACTATCATTACATGTACATTAAGGATATAATGATATAAATTATTTAAGGAACAACTGTACAATCCAGTAATACAGTATTGTTATGGTGTCTACTGTACTTACTAGGCATTCTGCACTTATTTGGCAGAGAGGACATTAAATTATGTAGGAAGTAGAATTTTACCTTAAGTCCTAGGTCAATATATGCTGATAATTTACTATATAATAACCAATTGCATTAATACCTGTAGTCGAAACAAACACTTATTGCCTTCTATAGCTGGTGACTAGACACTCTAAGGAAAGACTTTTTAGCTTTTTAAAATGGTTTCACTTGCATCCTGTTCTAACCTTTTGTTAAGAGATTTTCAGTAGACCATTTCATGGTTCCAAGAATAGTTCAGTAAAATTATTGTTATTATTATTATTATTATTATTATTATTTTTAAATTAAGTATTCTTATCTAGCTTTTTTTTTTTTTTACCAAATGCATTGTAAACAAACTTAAATTAACAATGTACAAGTCCTGAGATTTTGCAGTTTTCTCAACAAAAAAAAAGTGTGTGTGTGTGTGTGTGTGTGTGTGTGTGTGTGTGTGTGTGTGTATATATATATATATATATATATATATATA
>JAQMYL010000033.1:5024388-5037601 GCA_030014365.1 Clarias pachynema | reverse complement strand
GTGTGTGTGTGTGTGTGTGTGTGTGTGTGTGTTTATATATATATATATATATATATATATATATATATATATATATATAGACACACACACAAATCTAGTATATATACACAAAATTGCATTTATCATATTTGTGATAAGAAGGAAAAAATATTTTTCAAATCTGAAAGCAGTGAAGCAGTGGTCAGACACAAACATGCATAAAATTCACCTGACAGAAAAGACATGACTGATACATTTGGTTCGGATAGAAGTAACTTTTAAATTTGTTCTAAATTTGATGAGTCCGACTTTGACCTTGCAATTTTCTTACTGTTACTTGCTGCACATCTAGGGAAAAAATCTCTAGCAAGTATTTTGCATTACTGTATAATCAGTCAGGTCATTCTGGCTATCGTGCCTAAGCTATAACAATGCACAATGTTTACATTATATTGTGTTGCTATTTGAGCAGACTTTGCTTGTTAATCTTTTGCTATTTTTCTTTCATTTAAGTAATACAAATATAAGTTAGCTGATAACCATATACAGTATACTTAATCTTTCACTTCAATTGTAGATAGTTTATTATTATGTGCAATAAGACATGAACTGGCAAAACCAAACACTGATGTTTAATTTTGAAACATTTTTTATAAAGTTTAATTTTACTTGCAGTTTGTTGCTTATAATACTCTCTAAAGGATTATCTCATATGTGTTATACAGAAATCAAAACTTTACATGTTAAAGAAACTTTGTGGAGAGACAAGCAGTAATAGGCCAAAGCATGTGCTTTGTTGTTGTCAATCAGAACAATATTATGTAATAGTTCTATGAAGCTCATAGGTTATGGTTAGTTATCTTCATTTCAAAGCTCCTGTTAATCTAGAGAGGTACTTGATGTAATATAAACCAACAATTGTATTTCAAAGGGCTATGGGGCTATGTGCAGCTAACTCATTTATACCGGACAGCTAAAGAATGACGGAGGTCACATGCTTAACACACCTTTCTAAAGTGGTGAAAATGTTTTAAAGCATGCAGACTACGTAAATTCCATGTTGAATTAAGTAGCAATGATATGTTCCTGAGACTTGGTAATAACATGCTTAAATCAAAGAGAACCAATCAAAAGGGCGAGCTTGAAACCCTTTAAAGCAATAAAAATCTAGATTAAAAATCAGTTTTTCTGTGCAGAATGTGTACGTGAACATCAGCCGCATCGTAGCAGTGGGCAAGCGGCTCCTTGAGGGTGGTCACTACGCTGCGATGCAGATCCAGCAGCTCTCTGCACAGCTTGAGCGAGAGTGGAAAGCCTTCGCGTCAGCACTGGATGAGAGGAGCGCCATGCTGGAGATGTCAGCCAGCTTCCACCAGAAAGCAGATCAGGTAGTGTATATACATTTACATAGTTACAGCTTAGAAAACTAGCAACTGGCAATAGCAAAGCCCGAATTGTGCAAGAAGAGATGGCATGGTGTATCCTGAAAAAAGCTAGGAAAGTTAATTTGCTAGGAAAGTTAATTTAATAGGAAAGAGATGAAGGGAAAAGGACCCAGGTTGCAAAAGATTTATTTCTTGATGAATTGTGCCAGTTAGTGTTGGTATCCTGGTACTAAAAAAGTACTATGTGACCATGTGTTTGCCCTGTCTGTTAGGGAGATGTCTTTTTAAGCACAGCACTGACAGCAGTGACATGTGTGCGACATAGCGCGGAAAAAAACTGACTGAGTTAATATGAGTAATTAATTATGTAATGTAATATGAGCCACAGGAAGCGTTAAATGAATCATGAATAACGGAAGAGAGTGCAGATCACTTTCTCGTTTTTTATTCAGAGACTAGCTTTGAAGAAATAGCAGCAGCAAAAAGGTGACCCAACGTGAAATATGGAGAACTTTTGGTTAGAGTGTGGGCCTAAAAGAGAAGCCACTAAAAATAGCAGTTCCACTGTACATGCACTATTCTTATGTTCTAGCGTTAGTTTTTGTTATCATGAAATTTACCAGATAGTCAATATTTTATCTTCTGTTTCTTAAGAACTTAACAACTACAGCAAGTTGCTGTAAAACCAAAAAATTATATTAATTGCAAAACTAATTTTAGGATCCGCCATATGTTAAACTATGTTCTTCTGATTAAAAAAACTTGATTCCTGAAAATAATCTGGCAACATAATCCTGAATTATGATATCTCCCTATCAGCCATAATATTAAAACTCAGTCACTCACTCACTCACTCACCTTCTATACCGCTTTATCCTGTATTCAGGGTCGCAGAGACCTGGAGCCTATTCCAGGAGGCTTAGGGCACGAGGCAGGGTACACCCTGGACAGGGTGCCAATCCATCGCAGGGCACACACACTCACATACTTATTCACACACTACGGACAATTTGAGAACACCAATTAGCCTAACCTGCATATCTTTGGACTGGGGGAGGAAACCGGGGTACCCGGAGGAAGCCCACCAAGCACGGGGAGAACATGCAAGCTCTATGCACACAGAGACAGGAATCGAGCCTGGCCGGGAATCGGACCCGGACCCTGGAGGTGCAAGCCGACAGTGCTAACCACTACACCACCGTGCCGCCTTAACACATTATCATTTATTTTTAATTATATACCAGTAAGCTGGTGAGAAGATTCTGGATACCTATTGTCCTTTATCACAGAAAAGCCAATGTAGCACAACTCTCTGAAAAAAGTCAATGCTGGCTATGATAGAAAGGCACCAGAACACCAAGTGCAATGCCACACATGATGTCTAGCAGACAAAGAGTCCAATGCTGCCGACATGGCCTTCAAACTCCGCAGACCCCAATTTGATTGAGCACCCGTGGGATGAGCCAGTCAAAACAAGACTGTTTGGAGGCACCACCGCGCAACCCACAACACCCCAAGGAACCACTGCTAACACCCTAGTGCCAGACACCACAGCACCACGCCCCTAGGGGCCAGACCCGCCCCGGTGGAACAAGGGGAACCTACACAATACTGGGCATAATATTTAGCATTTTAATGTTATGTGGCTGATGGGTGTATCTAATCAGTCTCTTTGAAGTGTTTTGCTAGGTAAGGTATCTCATAAACTAATTTTCAACTGAAATCAACTGCCTCTTGCTTAGACACAACGTATTGGAAATTCACGGTGGTACCATTATGGTATCATTGCCACATTAGAAATGATGTGGGCAGAACTGTCATCATTCAACTAAAAAATTACATAGCTTCTTATTTTTAAACAGAAGTCATACTCGACTTTTTTTACTAATTTTTTCCTTATTGTTGGTGAACATTTAAAGAAAAAAAACACATAACTACCTCATTCACTGACATGCTAGAATTTTGTAGTGAAATTATTTCTTTTTGGTCTCTGTCTGCTAAGAGTTTAAAAAAATTGGCACCTCTTATGGGTAATAATTAAAGCACTTGTTAAGCTAACAACGTTTGTGTCGTACAAAAGTTGAGAATTAGAACATCTATTACGATATATAAACAAATTGAATTTTTTTACTCTTAATGCTTTCAAATGTTTAGCAAGTGATAATTTATAGTAGTAAAAATACAACGTGTTTGAATCTATATTATCTAAATAATGAGTTTTACTAGATAATTTTACTAGGTAAAATTTATATTTAAGCTATTTTTTATTAAATTTTAATTAAATCTGCAACTCATTAGTTAATTAGAAAAAAAAATACATTTTAGTTTTCACTAGTCAAAAATTCCAGGCCTACCTCATTCACTCATTAGCTCAAAAAACTAGACAAAACTAATGAAAAAAGAACCCGAACAGAAGAAACAAATGTTTCGTTGTCTCTAGCTTTGCTGCCATAAGTGTTGAGCAAGCCAAAATATTTATATCACATTCAAAAAGATAGATGCAAAGTATCTTTTTGTTTTGACTGTAAATAACATTTACACTTTGAACATTCTTGCAAACTTAAACGGAAAGTTTATATACTGTAAATTGCTTTTCTTTTGTCTTCTTTTTTTAGCTTGAGTATAAAATTTTGCATTTCCCTAAAATATAATAATAAAACAAATTTTTTCCTTCAAAGCTCAAAGAATTACATTGTTTAGATAAATCTTCATTTTCACGTCCGGGTGTGTGTTACAAGCTACAGATGGAGATGGGGAAAGAGAGAAAAAGAGAGCAACTCTATCTCGTCTTGTCTTTTATCATCACTCTTTGAACAATAATTGCTTGTCGTCAGCAGCGTAATTAGGCTGATGTGCTCTTTGTTCTTCTGCTTCCTGTTGAAAAGAAGTAGAAGAAGACAAGAGAGGCTTTCATATATTTGAAGTATGTGTCTCAGCTGAATAGATGGATGGTATATTACATTTGTCATAACCAACTACTGTCTGCCAACAACTACCTACTAAAATTTTTTTTACAACAAGATTGTATCTCAAAAATTTGGTTGCTTTCAAAATGCTCAACACAATGGCATTTAATTAGTACGCTTTCATAGATTCAATAACAGTTGGATGGCTTTGTGTTCTTTTAATTTACCTTATTAGTAATCTTGTCACTTTCAATTCCATCTCTCCCAGTACCTGAGTAATGTCGAGTCGTGGTGTAAGGCGTGTGGTGAGGGTGAACTCCCCTCAGAGCTACAGGACCTGGAAGATACCATTCACCACCACCAGGGTCTCTACGAGCACATCACCGCTGCTTACTCAGAGGTACAGGCTCTTTTAGCCTCTTTCACCCTCCTTTGAATGATGTCTTATTTTTTCATATACATTTCAAACTGGGACTTGTGATGAAATTTCTCATGAATGGGGGCACCGAAGTGATTAACATTTACAAAACACTTCAAGCTTAGTACCGTATCTTGTCTACAACTTGCGGAAGAGACACATCTGTCTGTGGGAACTGTACACACTATCATTCACCAACACTTGCACATTACAGGAACTTGGGAGGCGTTGCCACAACCTCCGAACAAGTCCTGACCTTGCTCCAAGCCATCTCCACATGTTTGGATCATTGAAGGAATTCCTGGGAGGCCAGTGTTTCAGACATGAATCATGGCTCTGGCGTACCGAGAAAACTTTGCGCTGGGATAAGTGCATTAGTGTAGCAGGGGATTACATAGAGAAATAAAGGGAGATTTTTTTAACTTAACTGTCTCAAAGCTCCGGTTGAACGCCCCTTATATGTATATACTGTACATATATTTCTGGTTGTATAAGTTCAAGTCTAACCCCCAACCCTCTTTCCACAGGTGAGTCAAGACGGGAAATCCCTGTTGGACAAACTCCAGCGCCCTCTGACACAAGGCAGCGCCGATTCGTTAACAGCGTCAGCCAACTACACCAAGGCGGTGAACCACGTCCTGGATATCATACACGAGGTGCTGCACCACCAGCGGCAGCTTGAGAACATCTGGCAGCACCGCAAACTCCGCCTACACCAGCGTCTGCAGCTCTGCGTATTCCAACAAGACGTCCAACAGGTACGCCATCATCCAGTCAGCCTTGGAGAAGAAAATTGGATTGACTGCAATTAGAAGAAGTGTATTTGTTTCTCTAGCACATGCAGCCATTCTAATAGAGCTCTGATGGGATCTACTGTAGGATCCGGGGATTTGAGAATGCCACCCATTTGGGTAGAGGAATTCCAGTGAGAGCTACTTGCCCCAAAATACTGCGTAACATGCATGGGGCGTGAGAGAAGCAAAAGGTTACCATTTAATAGCCACAGTAGCTACTGTAGCATCAGCTTGCTCAGTTTGCCTACTGTAGGATGTCAACGTTACCCGGCTAGTTTGCTACCAGAGTCTCAGCGTGAATCCAGTCCCCTTTCTTTCTTTCTGAGGTTTGATCCTCCGTTACTTAACTTAGCTTTCCGTTCACCAAAAATTCATTGAAATTCTTGCCTTTTATGGATTTTTTAAATATCTGTATGACTGTCACTAGATTTTAGATGCCACACATTCATGCCACGATGTGCCGGGCGCCCTTCTTTTACTTATCTAGCAGGAGCAGACTCTTTGTGCTTCAGCGTGTCCGGAATAAAGAGACCGTATGAATAGGATGCAGGGCAATGCATCAAAGCAGCTCATGAGCTTCCTGCCTAAAAAAAAAAAAGAAATTCCCTTTCAGGTGGACGTAATGATACTTCCTGGAATTTCTATCACGCTTTCACTTATTTTCTTTGGACCCAAACCTTCCTGTACGACTGCATACAGTACATGTGCTCCGTAAAGGTTGCCATGGTAACTTCATTCGGTAGGCTTATTACATTCAGGGTGTGCCCCATAAAATAAAGCAGGCGGACGGGTTCCCCATGCAACACATCTGTACAGCAAATGGCCTGCTTCTCTTCTTTCATATTAATACACCATGCACACACACAGGCACACACATGTACACATGGAAACGTTCAGAACACCGTATGCCCCATTGAGGCAGACTAAAAGTGCTTAGTGTAAAAAAAAAAAAAAAGCCTAAAGGTAGCACTTGATGCAAAAAATATATAAAAATAATAATTTACAAAATATCGAGCAATTAAGAAGATCCTAAACCTGAAAAATTTAAGCATCTTTAAAGAAAGCCATTTAAAAGATATTGTGTTAATTTTTTTTTTTTTTAAGGGAAGCATTTTTCAGACTGTCTGCCACTTTCTTTTTTCAGTTTTTTTCCATGCTCATTATTCAATTAATTGAGGTTAAAGGTCTTCTTAATGCTATTTAGGAGACCTCGTATTGGTAAGATGCGTTCCTTCTTAAACCTAACACACATTTCCATACACTGTGCTTGTATGCGATACGATACGCAGCTTTACGAGTCCATAAAGTCCTAGACTGAGTGTCTCGTAGGTTGAAAACGATGTGGTGTGAAATCTAACTCCAGGGAACGAGACAAGAAGGCGACTTGACCGGTTTAAAGTGGCACATTTTGCTCACAAGAGCCCCCTTGTGGTTCTTCTCCCACCTCTTTTTTTTTATTATTAGGTACTGGACTGGATTGAGAATCACGGCGAGGCGTTTCTCAGTAAGCACACAGGAGTGGGGAAGTCTCTGCACCGAGCACGGGCTCTGCAGAAACGGCACGAAGATTTTGAAGAAGTGGCGCAGGTGAGGAGAAGAACCTCAGCCGTGGAGTTCAAATTAAAACTCTGTATCAAACTTGTCCTTAAACTTGTCCTTATCTCATCATAATGGAATGATGTGTTGATACTCTTTAGACCACTGCTCTATATGTGCTCTGCTAACACACATGCAGGAAACTGTATGATGAACAATTAAACCTGTTTTCTTTAAAAGTGGTCACATGATCTGTTTTTCCCCCAGATTAAGAATTAAGTCTCATGCTGTTAATCAACTGCAGTGTTGTCATTTTGTTGCAACCTTTGATTGGCTAAAGCATTTTTTGCCGCTCAAGCCTAACAAGTGGGCGGAGCTAGATCTAACACACGTCACCAATTGGCAATTTAGTACAGACTCGCTACCTAATTATACCTAACTATACACCGACATAAAAACATGCATGTGAAAGAGGTCCAGAAGTATTGGCACCCTTGCACCAGCACCATATACAGTTTGCCATCAAATTATTGATTCTGTAAAGCTGCTTTGTGACCATTATTAAAAGCGCTATATAAATAAAATTGAAATTATAGTTACAGTTTGTTCCAGCAGAAATATTTTTGTCCTTGTGTCCTCCAGAAAAAAAACAAAACAATTATCTTACTTAAACGAATAGGTTTAGATTTGTTACTGATTTTATTCACTTTATTTTTTTTGTGTGTGTGTCTTTTAGCCAAGATGGATATGTGGAACGCTTTGACAAATTCACTTAGCATCAACTCTAAAGTCAAATTTTCTCATGCATAGTACAGCTCTGTCCATCATCGTCGTAAATCCTGTAATATTGACCAGAACAGCAGGCTACACTTGTGACGTATCGTTCTACATAGAAAGCTCTTAACCACACATGACTGGCCTGCCGATTTCAGCTTACAGTAACAGTTATATCTGGCGTGGCGTGATGGATGAAGGATGAATTGAATTAAATTTCCGCCCTCTTGTCGGATCGATTCCTTTGGGTCTCTGACGGATTCATTAAACAAACTTCTCTAGAGCTAATAATTAGTAAACAGCATTTATTTTATTCTGTAAGTGATACAGTATGAACGCAATTTAGGGAAACTCAATGAAGTCCAATTAAAAGCTTGACTATGTCTTAATCGTATTGTAGAACTTGAGTCGGTTTGGATTTCTTTCAGAACACGTACACTAACGCTGATAAGCTCCTGGAGGCGGCCGAACAGCTGGCTCAGACCGGCGAGTGTGACCCAGAGGAGATCTACCAGGCTGCGCACCAGTTACAGGACCGGATCCAGGACTTTGTGAGGCGTGTGGAGCAAAGAAAAGTCTTGCTGGACATGTCCGTGGCCTTCCATACTCACGGAAAAGAGGTGTGTTTGTGGGATCAAGACGCTCCCAAGCTGCCTTAGGCCTTAAAGTCATAAGCTTCTCTCTCTGAATGGAGACATTTATTGATGTTCATTGCTGGGCCAGTTATAAGATGGGTTCACTGGTGGTGACGCTTGTCGAATCAAAAATGAATGGTCTTAACATCGACCCTAAATCTATTCTCCTTTCTATTAAATCTTGCAGAATGTAGATGGCAATGTTTTACCATTACATCATTTCTAGTGTAACAGGCTCCGTTTCGAGAGCCAAAATCTCCTTTTTTCTTTGCAGTCCATTGGAGTCCGCCGGCGTGTTGTTAGACCCTGGACTCTTGCCCCTGTTTGCGTTCATAACCCCCATGCGTTAGCCAAGATAATTGCATCTCATAAACGATGCCACCGTAAATAGCATATAATAACACTTATCTTAATGTGCCCATATGGCGCAAGGTTAGCCATCTGCTATCTGCAGGACAGAGACTACAGTAGCACAGGCTTCCAGGTCCTGCGTGAGTTTGACCATGGGATGGACTTTAGGAGAGGTGGAAGTGGAATAAGGGAAGAGGGGAAAAAAATTCTATCGCCAGACTTGAGCTCCACTTTCCTTGGCATGCCAGGACAGGCAGATGGGAACAGCACCAGGAAAGCTGAGATTCCCTCCTGTCTCTTCTACCTCGTCTGCCGTTTACCATTTGTCCTTTTGGGGATTTTATATCTTTGAAAGCTGCAACATGTCCTTACAGTTATTGGAGACATCAGATATTATTGGATGAATTAGAGCAGATCATTTACTCACCACAAACCATTCCATGCTTGTCAGTGCCAAATGTCATTTAGCTGTGGTTTTTGTAAGTTTGTTTTAAGGCTGTAACATGCAAGTGTCACAATGGTAATCAGATCCTGAAGCTTGATGCCAGAAAAGTGCACAAATGATATCAGATGCTCAGTGGCCTGTGGGTGGAGCTGCTGAGGCTACCTGTTCCCATACCTGGAGTCTTTACAGTCATGGCTCTTCAGTTCTGCGGTACATTTTTAAGCATATAAGCATTTTTGCTGACATTTTTGTTGTTTCAGCTGTGGACGTGGTTGGAGGAGCTGCAGAAGGAGCTGCTGGATGACGTGTATGCCGAGTCGGTGGAGTCCGTGCAGGACCTGATCAAGCGCTTTGGGCAGCAGCAGCAGACCACGCTGCAGTTTACCGTCAATGTCATCAAAGAGGGCGAGGAGCTCATCCAGCAGCTCAGGTACAGAGACTTCACCTAATCAGATTTGAGTTTCAAAAACAGGATGTGTTTAGTACAGAATTCTCAATTCTGATTGGTTGATGAAACCGACTCTAATACGTTATCATGTCCTAATAAAAGCTCAATCACAAGGACTTTTATATTGTAATAATCAGGATTGTTAGTGTATGTTGTATACGGTGTATTAAGCTGTTACACATTTTAAACGTTCTAACGTTAGACTTCTGACCTGTGCCGTTTTCTTCTCTTTAGAGACTCCGCGATCTCCAGTAACAAAACGCCGCACAACAGCTCAATGGCGCACATTGAAAGCGTCCTGCAGCAGCTGGACGAGGCTCAGGCTCGCATGGAGGATCTCTTTCAGGAGCGCAAGATCAAACTGGAGCTCTTCCTCCAGCTGCGCATCTTCGAGAGGGACGCCATCGACGTGAGTTTCTTCAAGATGAAATCATGCATTCTTATTTGAAAAATAACAGGAAGTAGAGACTGAATATGACCACAGGTTGGGAGGACAGGATTGGGGTTTTAAACTGTGAAAAGCTCAAATAATGGGAATCACTAAGGAGCAGCTGATACGATACGATATTATTACGATTTTTCACAATTTTGTTACAATCCTGAACAAACTTAATTACATAATTTGCTCCTACTGCCTGCCAATGTGTGAATAGTTTGGAGCGCACCACCTGTATTGCAACATATCTAAAAAATCATTTAAAAAAATGGATTTTGAATTCATCACTGAATCAGTTTTTTACCGCCATCTCTAATGAATAGTCTTAATGCGTTTTGACACTAGGCATGACACTAGGCGATACAGCAGGTGGCAGTATGCACTTATTCGGTTTGTGAGCCGCCATTACACACAAGATAAGAAGAGAACGAGGAAGTTAAACATCGCACTATGCCTTATGATATTGATATTCCGGAAGAAAAATTTTGAGAGCATCGCTCATGTGTGCGTTCCTATTTTATCAGCTCTGGCTGTGTAGGTCAGGGGATGAGATTGGCACATTTCGGAGGGGACTGATGGCACTGATGATGGCGTATTTAAACAGCGAGCTGCTTCCATGCACAAGGACGATTGCTTTCATATCTGATTTGATCCGTGCCCAAGTACGCTGTATCATTCTCAAGACCACCTTCTTCAGGGGACTCGGGCGTGGTTCCCCAGCGTGGAATGATTGTGTTCTCACTGAACAAAATGAACCAGACTTTGGTGTCAGGTGTCCTCAGAAACGATCCTGGGGCCTAAATGTGAAAACACCCTTCGTGTTTTATCATTATACCGAGTTCTCTTAACAAAAAAATCATGAAATCATGCAGTCATGAGTCATGAAATTGTAATGTCTATGCCGGATGGATGATGTTTAATCATTCCTTTAAATTATGATAAAGTCAAATAAACGAAAATGATAATAAACCTTAAGCCAAACCTTGAGTCTAGTAGATTACAGTATCAACCACGACACCTGATCCTGCGTAACCCGATACCTATAAAACACACGGCTTGTTAGTTCCTCGGTTAATGTCACCTAATACCCGGCGCTATCGTTTTTCATAAGCGAGTTCATCTTCGGAGCGATCGAGTCATCCGTAAAGTCATCAGGTAACAGGAGTCACATTTGAGTCGTGACTCAGAAGCTGAAAGCGCTTCCCTGTTGCTAGAACGATGTATTAAGCAATTCCTGTGATGCCTTGAGAGAAACGTTTACGAAGAGCTGGGTGGGACGAGCCAGTCAGCGACAGCACCAAGGTGTGTTTGTGTGTGTGTGTGTGTGTGTGTGTGTGAGAGAGAGTGTGTGAGTGTGTGTCCTGAAACGCTCTGTTTGCTCGCGTTCTTCTTGGCTCCTGCTCCTGCCTCCAACCGCCGCTTTAAACCGAACACGCCAAGACGCAGAAGACACAGAGATGTCTCTACTCATTGGAGGTGGGACTCCCGTGCAAGGTAATGTTTTCCCAGACAGGGAGGATTAGTCCGCTGTAAATCTGTACCTGCCGTGTGTTAAATGTTAACAACGGCGCTTTCATGGCGCAAATCCTTCCTCTAGTGATTCGAAACACAAGTTGCTTTAGACCAAAAGAGTGTGACGATGTGTTTCAGGAGATAAAGCGAGGTGTGTGTGAGTAAAACAGACAGAGAGAGAGAGAGAGAGAGAGACAAAATGTTTGGCAATGGGACAACTTGCTGAGTTTATAATGCTTAGTGTAGCTCCCCTTAGGTATGCTTACTGTAGGTATCATTCTCCTAAATTTCCACTTTAACTTCTACTCAGAACCAAAATATTACCGATCGTTTTTATTATTAACTAGTGTTAGTACACGTTGTTGACGGTTAAACAGTTTGTAAAAATAGTTAAAAGGTTTTAAAGTTAAAAATAAGCTGATCAGCTTTAATGCAACCAGTGATATTATCATTTCAGGTTGACGTACTTGCCTGTCTGTCTTTCTGTACGGCAGAACTCTCTGTCTAACTTATTAATACAAAGAAATCACATTCTGTAAAGTTGAGTATCTTACGTCTTGTTTACACTACGATGTACTTCTTTCGTCGTCAGTCAAAAACTCTCCCTGTTCGGAGAGCGAATCGCAGATGAGAAATCGAAAAAGTATATTGGACAAGTTTTGTCTTAAAATGACTCCAGCACGTTAAAATTCACTTATACCACTTCAGCGCAGATATTTAAGTGGTGAAAATATGAACTAATGGCAGTAAAAATATCACTTTAGCTTTTCTCATTAATATCTATTGGTGCAGGTGTTTGTTTAGATTGAGCAAGTAGCTTGCTCAACATTTTGACTTGAGCACGTATCACTGGGCTCTCAGTTCAGGTATTTTATACGCCCTCACCGCGCACTGCTGCGGATATGTTTGCTCTAATGACTTGTATAGTGGCGTATACACATTACTGCTTGTTATTACTGTGCGGTTTCAAAACAAATAAGACAAACTGGTTTTAAACATTCATCTTTGAAGGTTCAGTTTTTATAGCCTACTTTACTTTATCTGGAGTAAGCCATGCTCAGGCACGGTGTTGTTTTGGTTTGGTGATGATTGTAGCAGTTTGTAGGTGTCTAATCATTCCTGTGTCTGACGCATACTCTGTGTAGTTACGGTAAACTCTTGCGTCGATTGGCTCTGTTTTGTGATGTGTATAGCCACTCCCACCTCAAGGGAAAAGCGCTATATTCGCTATATTCCAAGGCACTGGCTGCTGTGAGGTGATCCGGCTCATAACTGCTGATAACGTCACTTCTACTCAACATTTTAATTCCATTTATTGCACCAGTTTCATTAAATTCTGTTTAGCCAGTCTGGCTGGACAGACATATAGTGGCAAGAAAAACAATGTGAACCTTTTGGAATTTTTATGTTTTTCTGCATTAATTTGTCTACAATGTCTAATTCAAAAGTATTGACAAATATAATGATCTGTATTGAGAACCATAAAAAGTGGAAAAAGTACTAGTGCTAGTTGAAAAAGTACAGTGGAACCTCGGATTACGAGCATAATTCGTTCCGGAAGCGGCCTCGTATTCCAAAACACTCGTAAACCAAA
>JAQMYL010000033.1:5004967-5018293 GCA_030014365.1 Clarias pachynema | reverse complement strand
AGTCCTTGAATTGCTGCATCATCCATAGCAACGGGGTCAACCACACCTCCTCACTAAGATAAAGGTTTTTGTACTTTTCTTACTCAGAGTTGCTCTAAGAATTTTCCTAAATCACTTTTAGTCTAGGACTCCCAGCTAGGACTTTTTAAGATAAGATAGGAGCTCTCTCAGAGAATTCTAAGAAGCTTTGTGAATACAGGCCCAGATCTTCATTAAGCTCGTTACATTAAGTGTAACGAGCACTGTTGATTGCTGAACGTTTTTCCTGATTAATGTTCCAATACTGGCCCTTGAGAATCCCAGAAAACTGTAAGCGTTGATGAATTTTCCAGCTGATGGTTCACTTTTGAACTTTTTTTCTCGGTCTCGTTTCCGTTCCATACTCTGCCCATCAAAGCAATTTAAGGCTCGTAGTGATGAATCCGTGTCTCATCACCATCACATGATTCTCTTTAAGAAACTTTTACCTCCCTTAGAGTATCGAACCAATGTGTTTCTTCCGTGAGTTTTTTCGCCACCAGGTACACCCTGAGAACACAAAAAGAAAGAAAAATCACTGCACGTTGCTCTTCTTTTTTGAATAGATGAATAGATGTGACACGTTCACAGTGACCGGGGAAAAAGTGCTGATAAGACATTTGCGGACAAAAGAACTCTTGATATAACTAAGTACCACCATTATGATACACCACACATAATGATTCCTACTCTTAATCCTTACTGTTACGAGCGCTGATATTCTTCTCTGTTCCCGTCTGGACTGTAGAAGACGCACCAGAGTGCGTTGCAGGTGCAGCAGAAGGCTGAGTCTATGCTACAGGCGGCCCACTACGACGCCGAGACCATCCGCGAGTGTGCTGAGAAGGTGGCGTCCCACTGGCAGCAGCTCATGCTCAAGATGGAGGACCGACTCAAGCTGGTGAACGCTTCCGTGGCCTTCTACAAAACCTCAGAGCAGGTGAGGGGAAAACGAAATGACATCTGTTAATGATGAAGCCGTGGTGCAGCGTTGAACAAAACCTCAAAACTGTTAAAGGAACAGCAGGACTGAGGGGTCAGACTGCCTTTTTGACCCTTTGTGTTCAAGTCCCGACTCCACCAAGATGCCATTGTTGGGCAGTTAAGGAGCATTTACGGAAACCGTTGTGTACTTAGGAGCAATACTAGTCTAAAATTCACTGATAATATAAAAGGATAAATAGACATAGGATTGTGAGAACAAGGTCTTAGGGTTTATGCTACTACAACATTTACCAAGCAAGCAACTAAGTAATGTGAGCATAATGAGACGAGGGTGTAGGGGATTAAGGGTGTAATCTTAGGAGTCATACACTAGGACACACCTTCTAATTCCATGGTCTTTCCTGATTTTTATTTCTTTCTGCACTGTAAAACAATGCTAAAGGCATCCAGAATATGCAATTATCTTTTTTAAACAGATGTATCTGCTACTTATGCTTGTAAAATCTTCATAACGGCTCTACAATTTTGCCATTTGGCAGACATCCTTATCCAGAGCGACTTGCATTTTTATCTCATTATACGTCTGAGCAGTTGAGAATTAAAGCCCTTGTTCAAGGGCCCAACAATGACAACTTGGTAGTGCTGGTGTTTGAATCTGGGACCTTTCGATCAGTAGCCCAACGCCTGAGCTACTCCTGCCCTGACTCTAATCCGAGGTGCTGGTTGTTAATTGGTGATTTCTGAGGCTGGTGACTCTAAATGAACGTCTCCTCTGCAGCAGAGGTCAGTTTTGGTCTCGCTTTCCTGGGAAGGTCTTCATGAGAGTCAGTTTCATCATGGTGCTTAACAATCCAAGTTCCAGAACAGCTAACTTTCATGTCTTAAAATAATTATTGACTGTGTTATAATATAATAGCTACCTTACTAGCATACCTAATAGTATTGTTCTAGAATTTAAAAACTAGATCGCATAAGAAATATTGAAATAGAAAGTGTGTCCAAACTTTTGACTGGTACTATAGTACTACAGCATTCATCAAACAAACAATGCAACAAAAGAACAAGCTGACATGAAAATAAAGGAGCTGTGAGGAGACGAGGGTTGAGGGAACAGTGGTGCCAGGCAAGAAGACATGGAATGAGCTGACAGGGGGACAAGGGAAAAATAGCAAACCATTGGATACAGGAATGATGGAGAGATACAGTAGTGCAGTCTTTGGAGTCATGCGCAAGGGAATGAGTGAAGGAGAGGACAAGGGAATAAAGGAATAAGGGAATGAAGAAACAGGGGTCTTATGAGTCAAAAAATATATATATAATAATTATAAAAAATTTGGTCCTTCTAGTCCAATATTCATTATTATGGGGACAAGGAGTTGTTGGAACAATGGTGTGGACCTAGGTCATACTGAAACCTTATTCACCAAGGGAACAATTTAGGACACACCGATCTATAAAACCTTTGAGGCAATGTGAAAGCAAGGATATGTAGCCTTAGGGGGTCACACCACATTTAACAAGCACAAGCACCTAGGAAATGAAGAAAGGAAGAAGGGGACAAGGGAATAAAGGGGCAAAGGTGCCCAACCTTCAGAATCATAATAGTTAAACATTCATCAAGCAAACAAAGGAAACAATGTTTGTTTGAACACTGGGGATAGTGTACTACACCATTGACCACGCAAGCAGAGGACAAAATAATAGTGAAAGGAAGTGATGAGGGAATGAGGGATATTGTGGATGCCAAAAAGCATGTAATTTAGGACACACTCATCTGTAAAACCTCCAAAGCAAACAAAGAAAGGGGAATCTCAGGATCGGTTTGTAATGTGTGTGTGTTCAGGTGTGCAGTGTATTAGAGAGTCTGGAGCAGGAGTACAAGCGGGAGGAGGACTGGTGTGGAGGATCCGATAAGCTCGGGCCGAACTCTGAGTCGGATCACGTGACCCCGATGGTCAGCAAACACCTGGAGCAGAAGGAGGCCTTCCTTAAGGTGCGTTTGGATGCACAGACACACACACACAATAAAGTCTGAATTGTAATTGTTGTTGTAGATCATAGTTAGCTAAGTGTTAGTCAGTTTAATCAGCAAAATTAGCCATTAGATTAATACTGTATATTAAAGGGAAATTTAACATGTGACATAAGTGCTGTCCAAGATGATGAAATTGCCAGATGATTTATATCACTTTGGTTAGATTAAGTTTCCTTCATTACTCATGATGCCTGCTGATGGCGGTGCAGGGGAAGTTTTCTGGTATTTATTTATTTACTAGATGTGCCCACTTCGTTCGCATGGAATTTAATTGCACAAAGCGCGTTTTAAAAAATGTACAGCGCCATCTGTTGAATTTTGGACTGAACTAAAATTTTTATGTGTTACTGTGAAATGTGCAGAATAAGGGTGTGTGATCACGTTTATTAAGCAGTCTTACATGGCATATTCGCAAATATCTTCTATGTAAAGCCACGCCAACTTTACAGTTTTGTTATATGTATTATATTGTATTTATTAATTTTTTTTATTTATTTATGATATGCATTTTCAATCGATACACACAATAAATAATTTCTTATTTTTAAATTCTACTGTAATTAAACTTCCAATAAAAAAAAACAAAAACATTTTATTCACCCCTTCAGGCATGTACGCTGGCACGACGCAACGCAGACGTGTTCATGAAGTACCTGCACAGGAACAGCGTGAACATGCCGGGCATGCTGGCACAGATCAAAGCTCCAGAACAGCAAGTCAAGAGTGAGCGCTCTACACACACACAGACCACACACACGCACACACACGCGCGCACACACACACACCCACACACACACACACACACACACACACACACACACACAGAGTAGAAAGAGGTACAGTAAATGAGATCAA
This sequence comes from Clarias pachynema, assembly GCA_030014365.1. Classification (NCBI taxonomy): domain Eukaryota; kingdom Metazoa; phylum Chordata; class Actinopteri; order Siluriformes; family Clariidae; genus Clarias; species Clarias pachynema. The sequence continues at coordinate 5,014,440 of JAQMYL010000033.1, read as the reverse complement.
TCAATAAAAATGTGTGTGTGTGTGTGTGTGTGTGTGTGTAGATATCCTGAACGAACTGCTGCAAAGGGAGAACAGAGTTCTTCACTTCTGGACGATGAGGAAGAGGAGGCTTGACCAGTGCCAGCAGTATGTGGTGTTTGAGCGCAGCGCAAAGCAGGTCAGCCACACACAAACACACACACACACACACACACACACACACACACACACACACACACACACACACACACACACACAGACACAGAAACTGGGCCAAAAGATAACACATACAGTACAGTACCAGTCTTGGTGTGTATATTTGTATATTTGTTGGTGTAGTTACTGTTGCTATGGCAGAATTGTCCACACTATGGGTTTGGCATTTTGACTGAAAGCAGACTCCAAAAATACAAATAATAATTAATTAATATGCAAGTTCACACTGATGATAAATATCCTTATCGTACTTCAGGTTCACTGGAAATAACTTTTCAATTTAACAAAATTTTACCCAGATGTCATTGTGCTCAGACTTCTGCTTAATATGGCTGTACAGTAAGTACTTCAATAAAAAGCCTTTGTAGGTCATGATATTCTGCTTCTGATATTCATTTTCCCAACTATTTTGAGAAATCTAAACATTTACAACGTAGGCCAAAAGTTCACTTATATACACAGCGTGATGTGTGTTTTTGCACAAAAATATATTTCGCTAAGTAAAAGTTATGGAAGTGTGGTAATTAGGGATCCGGGAATAGGCATGTCCTACACGGGAATCTTCTTCACCGCAACTGCAATTACAGGCTCTGTTCTTAAAGCACGGATAATTATAGTCAAGGAGATTCTCTCTGTTCTGAAAACACACACATACACACACGTCTACTCTTCTGACTAGGAATTGATTCACAGGATCAGTCAGTTGTATTGGCGAGTATGAGTGCACCAATATGGCATTTCTGTTTTTCCACAAATACACTATGCTGTTTATGGCTAGCGTACAGCGCATTGACTTCTGTGTCCCGGGTTTGATCCCTGATTAGTGGACCGACCTCAGACACTGAGTACATTTTCAGAAACACTATGAGGATAAAGGGTGCTTAAGTCTGGGTAAATTATTGAGAGTTGTATCTGGAGGGCGATCCAATGTGGAAAAAAAACAAAAACCCAATACCACAGCAATTAATTGAACCTGGACATCCAACCTAATGCGAGCAGCCAAAAGCAACAGTATCACAGACTGGTGTATTCTCTTTATCCTCATAGTGTTTCTGTTAACTGAGTAGCTTGTTAGCATTGATCATACTGTAGATGTGTATTGTTTAACCGGTAAATTAGAATTCTATTTTTTTTGTTTTGGTTGTTTATTTATTTCCTTTTTTATGTGTTATTTTAAACTTTTTTATTAACTTATTTATTTGTCATTTTTACTTTTTTGTTAATTTAATTTGTTTGTTTGTTTCATTTGTTAAACTTACTTTTTAATTTGTTTGTTTAAAATATTTTTGCCTTATTTGTTTGTTTCATTCATTTTGTTTGCCAAATTATTATTATTATTTTGTTTTATTTGTTTGTTTGAGTTATTTGTTAGTTTCATTTAAGGGTTTAATATGTTTGTAAATTTTTTGTTTATTTATTTGTTTAATTTGTTTGTATTTTTTTATTTATTAATTTGTTTGGTTTATTGTTTGTTTATTTTTAAGTTATTTGTTTGTAGATTATAGATTCTTTGTTAAATTGTAAAAGTAATTTATTTGTTTTCTTTGTTTTTGTTTAAACAAAGTTAAAGTTATTTGTTTGTTTAATTTGTTTGTAAATTCTTTCATTTGCTCATTTATTAGTTTGTTCCTTTTTTAAAACCAGTGTCAGCCTTTCGTTATATCCAGATGTGAAGTTTTTATTTTCAGACATGTGAAGGTATTCAGGACATTTTTTTTGGTCTTATTATACTGTACGTTTTTCTTTTTCTTGATATGGTGTCTTTTTTCTTTTTTTAAATATATTTTCTGTTTTAAAGGAGTCTCCAGTGTCAGCATTTTGTAACATTTTGTAATTTAGCTGTAATTAATAGTGTTAGCTTCAGGACAGAGGGATTTGTAAGTGGTATCCTGTAATCCGTAACCTGGACTCATAGGGAGATGGTGTTTATGTTGAGAGCTCCCTCTATTGGTCAACTTCAAATTCTCTCACACACACAACACAAACACACATAAACACACATAAACACATTCTACATTTTCCCTGTTTTAGGCTCTGGAGTGGATCCACGATACAGGCGAGTTCTACTTGTCCACACACACGTCAACGGGCTCCAGCATCCACCACACACAGGAGCTACTGAAGGAGCATGAGGAGTTTCAGATCACGGCCAAGGTGTGTGTATGTGTGTGTGTGTGTGTGTTTGGTCAGTGACCATATCAAAATGAATTTTGCACTGCAGAACATTTATTTATATATCATAATAGTGAAAATACTGTAGGATGTGGTTAGTAAAGGTGGAACACAAATGAAAAAATAAGAAATCATATTTATTTTGGGAAATACAGAACAAAAAGAAAAAGATCCATAAAGGAAAAATAAAGATAATAGAAAACTGGATTTTGAAAATTATTTAGAAAACTGGAAATTGAATGAAGACAAGAAATAGACCAAATTCAAATTGAAACTCAAAACAGGAGATCACATTAGGGTATTAAACCAGCGATAAGATTGGGCCGGAGCTCATGGTGCTGTGGTTAGAAATCGGTGCACATCTCTCACTCTCATGCTTTTCTCCCTCTCTAGCAAACCAAAGAGCGGGTGAAACTGTTGATCCAGCTGGCAGACGGCTTTTGTGAAAAGGGCCACTCCCATGCGGGCGAGATCAAGAAATGGGTGGTATCAGTGGACAAGCGCTACCGCGACTTCTCGCTCCGTATGGACAAATACCGCTGCTGTCTGGAAAAAGCGCTGGGGATATCCTCGGATTCCAACAAGGTGATGAGGACATGTGTGTTTATGTACGTGTGTGTGTGTGTGTGTGTGTGTGTGTGTGTGTTCCTGTTTATGTGTGGTTGTGTCTGTATGTGTTTGTGCATTTTATGCATGCATATGATATAACCTGTGAAATTAAATAATGCATGCATATATTGTGTGTAGTAAATTTAATCTTTCAATAATTGCATGAAAACATGCACTGTGTGTCCTCAGAGCAAAGACCTGCAGCTGGACATCATTTCAGTGAGCGTGCCCGGAGCCGAGGTCAGGCTCCGAGACGCCAATCATGAGCTCAACGAGGAGAAGCGCAGGTCGGCTCGGCGAAAAGAGTACGTCTGCTTTCACAAAACACACACACACACTAAAACATCCTGAAATAGACACATTACCATATCCTCTAACAGGCTCCCGGACATGAATACCTACAGTATAATTTTCATTCCTCGTCAAAGTTAACCACAGCAGTTCAGCCCTTATAAAATGCACAACCGTTCCCAGCGCTATGGTACTGTGTTTTCTAAAGACTCGCTTAATTGTCAAACAAATCTTGTGCATTCGTGTCTTCTTTGTAGGTTCATAATGGCTGAGCTGATTCAGACAGAGAAGGCCTACGTCCGAGACCTGCGTGAGTGCTTGGACGTGAGTATGGCTACGTTCTCTGCAAAACAGCGTCTATAGTCCTATAGTGAACGGTTTTAAACAGGTTGCTCCATTTATTTAACAAAGTCACATACGTTTATAACCCTGTTACAGTTACTATCTTGCTGTCAAGAAAACTTCACCTTCCAGTATGAACTGAAGTAACAAGAACTAGCATAATCTCACATCTTAGCATTGTCAACCCGGTTAAAAAAAAAGATTTGCTAGATTTATTGGTATTCCAAAAGCATTAGCATACAGTACATCCTGAAAAAGGAAACAATTTTACCTTCCTAGCAAATACCTACTGTAGCACCACACTGTTAACTGAAAGACCACCAGACTTAATTTCCCTTGTTAAAGTACTAGCGTGCCTAAATATAGGCTAGCAACCTAGCTAGCTTACTCCAGCATCTTAGTATTTCATCTATATTAGCAAAATATAGATGAATATTATGCTGAGGCATGTGTCAGCATATTTTTTAAATTGGGACCTAATACACTATGCTGTGTTGTCTGAAAGAGTAGTTAGCTGCATGCCTGCAAATGCTTGTTTAGAATAATTTGCCCTCTTAGCCATAGCAACAAGTGAAGTCTAGCTTCTTGCTAACAAACCTCACTCCTTACTCAATTCAAAAGAAATACCCTGTTAGCAAAAAAAAAGACTAGCATACCCCAGCATGGCAGGAACTATGGTACTTCTAATTTGTTTTTGAAGAAGCCAACTGTTAGGAAAAAAAGCAGACTCAATTTTCCTTAGAAAAGGGAATAGAATATGTAGGCTAGCAAGTTGCTCCTGCCTCATAGCCATATTAGCATACACCGCTGTTAGAAGAAAAACAAGCGTATTCCAGGATACCAAGAAAAGCTGATGTTTTTTTTTTTTTAAAGGTTTGTTTTTGCAAATTTTGTTATTGACCAAATAAATTCTTTAAAAATCCTACAATGTGATTTTCTAGATTTTATTTTCTTATTTTTTCTGTCATAGTAGAGGTACAGTATACCTATGATGAAAATTACAGGCCTCTCTCATCTTTTTTATTGGTGGCTAACTAAATACTTTTTTGCCCCACTGTATTTCAGTGTGCTAAAAAGGACAATATTCTTCATGCTAGGAAAAAAAATACTAGCATACGTCACCCTTTAGAAGTACCATATTTTAATATGCTTAAAAAAAGGACAACAACACGTATGCTAGGTAAAATAATAGTACATTTCATTTAAGACTGTCATATTTCAGTGTGCTAAAAATCATGCTAGAACAAAGTACTAGAATATTTCATCCTTTGGAACTAGCACATTTCAGTATGCTTAAAAAGAACATCAATATTCCTCATGCTAGAAATAAAACACCGTACCTTGTTTGTAAGTATGTCTTAACTTGTAAGACATACTTCGCCCTTTAGAACTAGCATATTTTTAGTATGGTAAAAAATGACAATACTCCTTATGCTAGGAAAAATACAAGCATATTTCACCCCCAAAAAAAGTGCTTCAAAAAGTACAGTACAGTGATACTCCTGTTTTTCAAAGTGCTAATGCTTCAGCTTTATCATGTTATATGAAATAGCATGAGACTCAGTTTGGATAGCTAACTGACTAGCATACTAAGCAGAAGAACTTTCTTAACGATTGTTCAACCGTAATCATACTGATGGACCTAACAACTAGTGTACTCCACCTTGGAAGACGTTTGTGTTGGCTAAATGACCTGCACACCCCACCCGTTATCATGGAAACCACCATGGCATTTTCAGCATTTCAAGCCGTCTATAATGATGTTGTCCACAAGGAAGACATTTTCAAGTACCGCTTCAATATTTGACTTTCTTTAGACAAATGGAAGGAGTACTGTAGTTAAAAAACAAAACAAAAATGGAGTAGAATAGTGTTTTAAATATACTGTACCAAAAAAAACCCATAACAAGAAGAAAGCCTGTTTGTTGCAGACGTATCTTTGGGAGATGACTAGCGGTGTGGAAGAGATCCCAGCAGGGATCGTCAACAAAGAGCACATCATATTTGGCAACATGCAAGACCTCTATGAGTTCCACCATAAGTAAGTGTCCTTTAAAGCCTAATGTGTACTCAGTTTTACTAAAAACAAACACAAAAAATGTTGTAACCTGCATTTGATTATTCTCTTCTCAGCATTTTCCTGAAGGAGCTGGAGAAATACGAGCAGCTCCCTGAAGATGTTGGACACTGCTTCGTCACGTGGGTGAGTGTGCAGTGGGAGAATTCGGCCGAAACTTCTGATTTCTCGCATAGATTGCCACAGGGCTCCAGAATTTCATGTTTGAAGGACCTCCTTTCCTTCCGACCAATCAGAATGGAGACTTTAGCAGAGCACGGCGAGTCTAACGCAGTTTTGTTTTCTTGTTGTCTTCTCCAGGCGGACAAGTTCCAAATGTACGTGAACTACTGTAAGAACAAGCCGGACTCCACTCAGCTCATCCTGGATCACGCCAGCTCTTACTTTGACGTAAGTGTAGTGTTGCTACTGTATGTGTTCTTAGCTACGTTGTCCTAGCTACACTACACAAGGTTTGCACACCATACAGTACTACGAAACAACCCGGATGACCCGGCCTATAACGAGGGGTAAACGGTCAGATCTTTCTTTTGTCATGGTTTAAACATGATGCTCATGCTCATGCCACAAAAGTTCTCAATTTTACTTTATCTGCATTTAAGTGCAAAAGTTTGTGCACCCTTTTTGACAAAGTGGCACCAATAAAGTATTTTATATTTGGTTAAAAAAAGCAAACTTTGTTTTTGTGTGTCTTTGCCACCTAGTGGTGGAGTTTTCTTGTTGCCTGTCCTTTTTCTGTAGTGTCCTTTATGTTTGAAGAATATTTTTAAGGCTATTTCTGGCATATAAATTAGCAACAAGAGGTTTGACTTGTTGGTGATGACCTGGGCCTAGGACGTGACAACTTTTTTTGTTTGTTTGTTTTTTAACTTATTATTTTTGTATGATTTTATGAATTTATCTAGATTTATTTTGTAATATAGCTTTTTTTGGGAGACATTTTAAAAGTGTACAAGGCAGCAGATGATGCTTATTGCACTTGATTGAAGCTAATAATTTGTATTCTTTGTGCAATGTGAATTTTTGCACTGCACGTGTGACAGATGTCTGCCGTTAAGCCTTTAAGGTGATGGCGTCTGACTCCGAAAGCTCTCTCCATCTGGAGGAGAACGTAATCGAGACCTCACCTGCCAATCATCCCAGCACCGACGCCCCATCTGACCTGCTGGCTCCGCCCCCATGCTGCTTATCTCTCTGCTATTTTTGGATAGCGCCTCTGTTGGTTTCAGTTTGCCTGTATTTCTTTTTGACATGACTTTCTATGTGTGTGTGTTTTGGGGGGTGTGTGTAGGAGATCCAGCAGAGACACAGGCTGGCGAACTCCATCTCCTCCTATCTCATTAAACCTGTGCAGAGAATCACCAAGTACCAGCTGCTCCTCAAGGTGGGTGGGCCAGACGATGCTCCCAAGCTGTGTGTGTGTGTGTGTGTATGTGTGTGTGTGTGTGCCCGCTGAAGATCAACAACACACACTTCCAACTGTTCTAGGAAACACTAATTCTGCTATAATCTCATCAGTATGAGTCTTATTGTTTTATTAGGTTTATACCTCCGCGCTGCTGGATCTTCAAACTTGATTGGATACAGAGTGTTGATTTATCATCTATAACATTGTGTGTGTGTGTGTGTGTGTGTAGGAGCTCCTGACATGTTGTGAGGAGGGCAAAGGGGAGATCAAGGACGGCCTGGAGGTCATGCTGAGCGTGCCCAAGAGAGCCAACGATGCCATGCACCTCAGCATGTTAGAAGGTCAATGCAGCATAGACCCACACACACACACACACACACACACACACACACACACACACACACACACTTTCCAAATGCATTAAATGTTGTTCAAATCTCTCTCTCTCCATCTACCTCTTTTTCTCTTTCTTTTGTTTCTCCATTTGTTATTTTCTCTTTTCATCTCTCTCCGTCTTTCTGTTGATTTCCTATATTAATTTCTCTTGCCCTCTATTTCCATCTCTATTTTCTCCTCTCTGTCTCCCGCTGACTCTACCACTGTCTTTCTTTCTCTTCATTCCTTTTTCTCATTCTCTCCCTCTCCATCTCTCCATCGCATTCTCTCTATCCATTTCCTTTTTTTCACTTCATCTCTCTTTGCCTCTTTCCATTTCTCTATCCCTCTCTTGCTCGCTTGTTCTCATTTCTTCTTCTCACTTGTTTTGTCATGTATTTCCTCTCTTATTCTGCCTCTGTCTCTTCATCTATCGTTCTCCCTCATTCTCTTGTTTTTGGTTTCCCTCTGTCCATCTCTCTTTCTCTCTGTCTGTCCCTTTCTCTCCCCACCTTCCTTCCTTGATTTCAAATTCCTTCCCTGTCTCCATTTCTCTGCTCCTCCACCATTTCTTTCATTTTTCTTTCTCTCTCTCCATGTCGATTCTTATTGCTCTTTATTTTTTCTTCTCTCTCTCTCTCTCTCTCTCTCTCTGCAGGTTTCGATGAGAATCTTGAGTCCCAGGGCGAGCTCATCCTGCAGGAGTCGTTCCAGGTGTGGGACCCGAAGACGCTGATCCGCAAGGGCCGAGAGCGTCACCTCTTCCTGTTCGAGATGTCGCTGATCTTCAGCAAAGACGTCAAAGATTCCAACGGAAGGAGCAAATACCTCTACAAAAGCAAGCTACTGGTACGGCGCCGCGTTCCTCAGGTTATGTTTATGCGAGTGTGCAGGAACTTGTGACTGTCACTATCCAGTCGAAGATTAAAGAAGTTCACACGGGAGCGATTTTGCATTTCTTGCGCTAAAAAGCTTTAACGCTACACAAAATTGTACAGATTGTGAAAACAGATAACAAAAAATAAACGAACCGTGTAAATGAAGACACACCTCTTTCTCTCTCTCTCTCTCTCTCTCTCTCTCTCTCTCTCATACTCTCCTAGACCTCTGAATTGGGAGTGACGGAGCACGTGGAAGGAGATCCATGTAAATTTGCACTCTGGGTCGGACACACGCCTACCTCCGACAACAAGATCGTCCTGAAGGTGGGCGTTGGCTTTCGGGCACCTGGAACCATCTGCTGCTTCTTGACTTTTTTCAGTACCGAATAACTTTCAGGAGTTTTCTGCACAGTGTTTTTCCTCTTATATAACTCAGAAGTGGGGCAGCGTGGGCTAAAGCCATGATAAGACGGATGAGTCATATTTAAATGTGAACGTGTACACAAACACTCAGACACACACACACACACACACACACACACACACATGGTGCTATGATGGACACATCCTATGCGTCTGTATACTCAAGTCTGCATCGTTAATTGAAAAGTAAAGTGTGTGTTTTGTACTCGCAGGCCTCCAGTATAGAGAATAAGCAGGAGTGGATCAAACATGTGCGCGAGGTGATACAGGAGCGCACCGTTCACCTGCGCGGGGCTCTGAAAGAACCCATACACATCCCCAAAACCACCACAGGGGCGAAACCGAAGGGAAGAAGGTACGTCATCTCAACTGTCTCACCGCACGCGCGAGAGAGAGAAAGACAGGTTGAAAAACAGACTCATATATAGAGGAGCAGATGGATAAAAAAATGGGAAAACAGGAAGTCGGAGAACATAGAGATAGATAGAGAGATGATGGATGTGTAGATATATAAACAGATAGAATTTTCTTTAAATTTTGTAAAGCTGCTTTGAGACGATGACCTTAGTTAAAAGTTCTATAAATAACATTTAATTAAATTGAATTAGTTCGATATATATATATATATATATATATATAAACTCAGATCGATAAATAGATTCATAGATAGATGATGGATATGTAGATATATTAACATATA
>JAQMYL010000033.1:4965088-4994824 GCA_030014365.1 Clarias pachynema | reverse complement strand
ATGCCGCTATGTTTTATACAGGAGACCATTTATGCCACCCCCCCCCCCCCCCCCTTCATGAGTGAGCATGGATACACAGAATGCATTTCTTTTGCACCACTCTGGAGTTGACCTGGACATTTGATCGACATAAAGTTGTAGGTTGTCAACAAGTGCTGGTTTCAATTTGTTCGCTGTCTGCGGCCATCTTCACTCTTGATTTCACACACATTCCACATGCTTGGGCGTGTCAGGATGGGAAGGCACATGATCTTGCCCCATCAATTAGGAAGAATAGTCTGTAGGTGGCACTGTCGCCGCTCCTGTATCAGTTTCCGACTGCTTTTAGTAGAGTTGAAAGTAAAAGTTACCAGTATATTAAATGAAAAGTTGAATTAACAAAGTACAAATAAGAAGTATACACCACTGGATCTAAAAAAAGAAACACAAATTGGTGTCTTACCATTGGAACTGGGGAAATTTTCAAGATTGATGATAATCTACGAATGTACTGTATCAATACCATTTTTTTTAAATGAAGGAAAATAATTTTTATTTTTATATTACAAAACATTTTATTTAGTTTATGTTATAATGTTAGCTAGTTCATTTTAGATTACATGCATGAGCTAGCTATGTTAGTTACCTTGGATTGAGTTCGGAAAACAGCTTTAAACTAAACACGTTTTTTCACTGCTTCGGAATCACTCGTTATCAGCAACTTCTAGCATTGTCTGATATAACCCAGTCATTGTGTTGCTGTATTTTTATTTGTTTATTTATTTCCTTTTTTATTATTATTATTGATTTTGCTGTTAGCAAAAACCAACATTAAAACTGGGTTATTGTAAGCTATTCTTCAGATATACTTTTTACTGGAATATGTTTCCACTAATAGCAGTTGGAAACTGATACAGGAGCGGCGACACCTTGCTAATAACCGACACCTTATGTGTTCTTAAGTATGTATAATTAATTTGTGAACAGTTTGGAAACACTTTCCTCAATCTGGCAACCTTGGTTTCTGCATATACACCCTTTTAGCAAGTGTGATCTTGCTTTACACTTAATTCTTTTAATATAATAATATATTATATATAATTTCTTTTCTGTCATAAAGTGATATCACAAAAAATACAAGTAGGTATTTCAGGGCTTTTCCTCTGCTTAAGACAGATGCTTGTTTAGTTGGAATGGACTGATGGAGGAAGACCTCATTAACACATATGAATAGAGGCTTTTGTTTCTCAGGTCACTGCATATGCAGTACCTTTGGCTGCGAGTGAATGATGTCCTTTCTCTTACATGCTTTGATCCTGTGAAGTTCACACACACACACACACACACACACACACACACACACGCACACTTGTATGCATGAACATAAGTGCATGTAACATTCGCCTCACTTGGACCTGGCTTGTGTTATTTGTGTTGTGTTATTTTGGCTGATGTTGTGTGTGTGTGAAAAAGTTCAGAGGTCACTGTTATAGGGGTCAAAGCGACGTTTCAAATCACAGAGCACAACAGCTGAAAGCATATCATCACGCTGGCGTCTCTGTTTACGAGCCTTGACTGTCAAAACGCACGATGCAGCTGTAAGTCCAGGGTGGTGTTCAAAGTGAGATATAATAATCATAATCATAATAATAATAATAATAATAATAATTTAGATGGTGCAGGTGAAGGAATTGAGTGGATTAGATGTAGTGTGAACACACCACATTGCACTCACTTTACTACAGCTGCAGTTCTCCACATGACCTCATTCAAGGTCTTTATGGGTGAAATACTATATATTCAGGAAAAATATACTATAAAAGTTCATTATAAAAAAATATTTTAAATAATATTTGTGATACTAGTACTTATAGTCATTATTAAAATATACACTTCCATTGGATAATTACTGCAGTGATTAATATGTGTCGGCTGGAACCAAGTTATTATATAACCCTGACTGATGCAGTAAGTAGCTTCTCATTTATTAAATAAACACGTCAAAAGAAATAACCTGTGGTCGTCGCAAAGATGAAAGATGTTTCAGAAGGGCCGAATTATTGTCCCGCATCAAGCTAAGAAAACAGTTAAGGAGATTGTTGAACCTACTAAAATTGGGTTAATAACTGTAAAACGCATTATTGAAACCTGGAAAGATTGTGGTGAACCATCATTTTTGAAGAAAAAAATTGGTCGGAAAAATATATATCCTGAATAAAATATCCTGAATTAGGCAGATGGGAGATCATTTAAATACAGCTATGTTTAGGAGTGAAATTAAGAGTGTTTCCAATGCATACAATGTGAAGAGGGACTGGGACTAAACTGCTGTGTAGCCTTAAGAAAACCACTTATTATCAGTCAGGCTAATCAGGACAAAAAAAAATGTCATTGGAAAAATGTCACGTGGTCTGATGAGTCCAGATGTACCTTGTAAGTGTATCAGGGTAAGAAGAGAGGTGGATAAAGTGATGCAGCTATCATGCATAGTGCCTACTGTACATACCTGTGTGTGCAGTGTTATGATCTGGGGTTGCTTAAGCTGGTTAGGACTGGGGTTCAGCAACGTCATGTGTCCAAAAAATAAAGTCAGATTTTTTTCTTCCCTGATGGCACAGCCAGTATCCATAAAAAAAAAAAATTTGTGTAACAGTGGTTCAGCGAGAATGAGATGATTTTCACACATGGATTGTCCACCGCATAGTCCAGACCATAACCCCACTGTAAATATTTGCAATGTTCTGGAGAAAGCTTTACGCAGTGATCCAACTCTCCCATCATAATTACAAGATCTAGAGAAATGAAAATAAATGTTGTGGCTCATCATAAGCTTATTAAAACCATGCCGCAGCCGTAAGCAAAGCAAAAGGCAGTACACTGAAATATTAGTGTGTGCAACTTTTTTTGGCTGTTGGCTGAGCAGTGTATTATGTATTTTTGAAATGCTTTGTGAATTAGTTGGTAATATCAGTTTGTAATAATTGTATATGTAGTCTTCTGTTGTTGTAGCATATCCACTTCAGGATAAGTGCATTCTGAGGTGCTTTTCTGCTCACCACGGTTATAAAGAGTAAAAAGGGTGGCATGATGGTGTGGTGGTTAGCGCTGTCGCCTTGCACCTCCAGGGTCCGGGTTCGATTCCTGGTCACGCTCGATTCCCCTGATTTTGCATGTTTTCCCCGTTCTTGGTGGGTTTCCTCTGGGTACTCCAGTTTCCTCCCACAGTCCAAAAACCTGTAGAGTAGGCTAATTGGCGTTCTCAAATTGCCTGTAGTGTGTGAATGAGTGTGTGAGTGTATGTGTGTGTGCCCTGCGATGGATTGGCACCCTGTACCCCGTCTCGTGCCCTAAGCCTCCTGGGATAAGCTCCAGGCCCCTGGGAACCTGAATACAGGATAAAGCGCTATAGACGATGGTTGAGTGAGTGAGTGAGTGAGTGAATGCAGTTCAGTTCAATTTACCATTCAGTATAAACTTTACGCTGGTGTGCAGATATATAACACACAGGCATGTGGACCTCATTTTGAGAAATCATGCACGTTTCACACTCCAAGTCCCTGTTACCAAGCAGCCCCAAAAATAAAACTCCCAATTAGCAGCTTCCAAAATGCAGGTTTATTTAAGACTTGGTACAGTAGGTTAGAGGAGATCAGAGAGATCGATACGAAACAGAACATCTTACACAACTTTACATAAGGCTTAGCTTGGTTCAGCTCAAAGGCTGCAGTGCAGGATTAAATAAATAAATAAATAAATAAATAAATAAAAAGTCTTCTCCCTTCTGAGAAGAGGTAGAAATAGAAATTGGCGCAGTCGACTAAAAATAGCGGAGCTCTGTTTGAGGCTCTGGCACGAAGCGTGCAGTGTCACACTAGTGTACGTACTGTATCAGTAATACATCAGAAACCAGTTGGGGTATTTCATTTGATATATCATCACGAGGTTGGAATTAATAGCATCATACTGATTATTCAGTTTCATGATGCACCATCACTTCCCGCATGCTGTAATCTACTGTACTGTTTTACAATTTGCACTCATATGCTAGCTTCTGTGCATAAATCCAGTACTAGAACGTTCTGTAATGTAACATGACTGTAATCTTACTTATGTAGCACCACCTGGCAAGGAAAAACTCCCTGAGAAATCATTAGGAATAGAGGTTTGCTGTATAATATCCAAGTAAAGTTATCCACTATGTAATTAATAAGACTTGGGTCAAGTTTTTATTAAGGTTATGAGAAAAACGTTATGACAGTGGTCAAAAACGTAATCACAAAATTAATTATGTAACCATGTTGCATTCTAACCATGACAACAATCAGAAATAACAGTTTAGGCTCCATCAGAGATTTCAGGAATATTTCAGTATTTTCACTCCCTCATCATTTTTTTTCCAGACACCCTCTCTGTGTCTAGTAATGATGGTGGAATATCAGGCAGCGCCACCCTGCAGCCAGGCCACCTGCACGGCTCACCAGGCGGCAAGCGTCCAGGAAATACCCTGCGCAAGTGGCTGACGAGCCCAGTGCGGCGTCTGAGCAGCGGTAAAGCAGACGGACATGCCAAGAAGCTCGCGCACAAGCACAAGAAGCACCGCAAGAGCGGCGAATCACAGAGGGACTCCGACGATAACGCAGCGACGCCACAAGACGAGACTGTCGAGGAGGTAATAAATGTTTTTGTGTACACATGATGCATGATGAATAACCCTGTGATACAGATTTTCTACAGCGAGGAATATTAAGCAGAATTCATTTCGCTCCCCCATGTATCACTACAGAGAATGAGGTATGAAGGCCTGAGCAGCGGCACACTTTCCAAATCATCCTCTTCGGGCATGCAGAGCTGCGGAGAGGAAGAGGGTGAGGAGGGCGCTGATGCCGTGCCCCTGCCTCCACCTATGGCCATCCAGCAGCACAGCCTCCTTCAGCAGGACGCACAGGATGAAAAGGTAGCAGTCCATCCTTCCACATATACCAAGTGCATCATAAAGAAATCTGAATGAGGTACTGCTTAAGTAGTTTTATTGTGGATGTAGGATAGTGGGTTGCTAAAAATTATGTTTCTTTGACTCTTCAGTCTAATACTGTTAACTTTCTTCTCTTGTTCATTCATGTGGTTTTACCCTCCGACCCACCCACCTTCAGCATTATGTTGATTTTTGTACCGTGTCCGTTTTGTCCCAGTTCCCATACCTCTCCATGTAGCTTCTTTTTCTGATAAAGTTCATCTTTTTCTTCCTAAATTCCTACAATTTCCTTCTTTTAATTTAAATCCCTGACTTTTAAATTATTTCCTTTCCTGCTCAAATATTATATATTTGAATACTCCTTGACTCAAGTTTTGATCGATCAGACCTGGTCCCAGCTAAAACTAAACCTTAGTACTGTATGTAGTGCCCAGAATGCCCTCTTCCCTAAAATGGAGTATTCTAGAGTACATACCACCACATGCACCAAGAAGTCATGTGTGCAACAAGTACTCTTAGTTCCATGAACCGAAAACCCTTTTCTGAACCAAGCTCCACCCCTAGCCTTGTAATTGATACCCTTTTGGCTAGAAAATCCTGGGAGCAGCCACAGCCTGTACTTTATTTCGACAGGATCCTTGACCTGCAACGGTGAGAATTTGTTCAAGTATGCATTTGAGAACTGCAGAGAATTACAAGCTGCATAACTTGGGAAAGTTTTTAGTTAGTGATCATGTGGCCAGTAATTAAGGCTGGGTGTTTTACTGCCTTCTAAGGTTAGTTTCAGGTGTTTCAGCAGAAGCATGTTAGCCATCACTTTCCCTGGTTTGTAGCAGTCACATGAAAAAGGAATGAGGTTTAGCAAATTATCATCCCCATCTCACACCAGCATCATTAACATCAACTGTTATGACTGAACTGGCTGCCACCTAACACACTGTATAAATGCAGATCATTTCCTGCTTTCTGTTTCACCCAGATGAGGATGGGTTCCCTGTTGAGTCTGGTTCCTCTCAAGGTCTTTTCCTATTACCATCTCAGGGAGTGTTTCCTTTGCCACTGTCGCCCTCGGCTTGCTCACCAGGGACTATCTGGCCGTTTTGATTCATACACATTCACATTCCATACAAACTTAAATAATTATTTAGATTGTGTAAAGCTGCTTTGCGACAGTGACAATTGTTAAAAGCGCTATACAAATAAAATTGAATTGAATTGAACCAGTTGTTCCTGGGAAAGGATCAGGATCCACCACAACCTTGACCGTGATAAATTTTGCGTAATTAGGAATCAATGATTGTTTTTGTCTTTGGAAGTAGATAGAACAAACTCCCACGTCAATGTGTCAAGATAGGAAATGTTTCCTCACCAAAAATGTGGTATACCAGATGCTGAAAACTTGATCGACACAATATTTGATAGCAGCATTTGCTAAGTAGTCCTTGGCAGAGCAAAAAAATAATCCAGTGCTTGGAATGCGTCAAGTGCAGAAACTTATAGTCACCTCTATACCCTCAGGCTTCTCGTCTCTCTGGGCGGCCCAGCAGTTCAGAAACCCCCAGTGCTGCTGAACTTGTCAGTGCCATTGAGGAACTCGTCAAGAGCAAGATGGTATTTTGTGATTCTTATAGTCCTGTCTGCTCACTATTTGTTTATCTATAGCTCTAGATAAACATACCTTACCTTTACCGTTCTTTAACCTCAGTTATATTTTTTTATGCTTTTCAGAGTCTAGATGATCGGCCAAGATCCCTTTCAGTCGAGCACGTTGACAGCAACAGTCCCTCCTTTAACCCCTCAGATAACTCCCTGCTCTCTTCTTCTTCACCTGCTGACGAGATGGATGAACGCAAGACAGACATCCTCAAAAAGCGCCAGTAAGCACCTACGTGCCAGGCTTTGTTCATTTGAGAAAAACTGAGAAGCCCAAGGAGTTGGAGCTGGACCTGATCAGAATCTACTGTAGGATGAGTAATGACTAACCCATGAGTTCCTAACATAGAACAACAAACACTTTAAAAATTAAAGCTAAATTTGTTGTTTCAGCCCCCTAGAGGAGCTGGATCAGGTCAGACTCCAACCCAGAGTATTTTGGTTCTGCAGCAAGGGAACTTGGTTCATTTTGGGATAGTTCTGTGTGTTATGTGACTCTGCTAAATACCTTTCTTGCCAGAAAGACTGTGGCTTAAGTTACTTTTTTCCCTTTGGTTTAATGTATTGGTTAAAATACAGCAAGCTTGCTACAAAATTGTCGGTTTGTGGCCCAAATAAGTTGCTTTTTCCTGGCTAGCTTCTTCAATCATGATTTTGCTTAATTTTCAGTCGTTCTTTTCTAACCTTGCCGCTATCTCTTTGCAGCTATGTACTTTTGGAGCTGGTGGAAACCGAGCGGGATTATGTCAGGGACCTGGGTGCAGTGGTGGAGGTAAGAATGAGGTTAAACCACAGGATTGTGCTGTCTAGAGTTAGCTTTAGAGGTCATCTGGTGCCTGTTAGCGCTGGAACAGTATAGAAAGCTGTGTGTAGCAGGATGCATATAATTATACAGTAAGCTGTTTGGATGAATCCGATGACTCATTCTTTTCAAGCCTCACGGACACGTTTGTCGCTTGAGAATATGAATGTCACAGTATCGCTCTCACACAGTCGTTCACATCTTCAAGCGCAATGTGGAGGCTTGGAACAGGAAGTGAACTGGTGGATGTGGGTGGTTCCACCTCCTCAGATTGTACCATCACATATTTGACATCTATGCCATTGTCTCCTTGGTAACGACGTCCTTGGACTCTCCGTGTCTTTGTAGGGCTACATGAGCCGGATGAAGGAGGAGGGGGTTCCGGATGACATGAAGGGCAAAGACAAGATAGTGTTCGGAAACATTCACCAGATCTATGACTGGCACAAAGAGTAGGTGGTCCAACACGCTGGAACACAGTACAGTAAAGGGTTTTCCCTCCACCTGTGTGTTTTACATGTTTAAATGTGCATGGAAGAAATCCTGAGCGGAAGCTGAAATAATAGATCCTTCACATCCTAGTCGCCATGACTACAGTGGAAACAGCACATGCCTTTATTTTTAGGCAAACTAACAGATTGTTTAGATTTTTACTCAAAATATTAAACTATGATGGGTCTGCATCTACGGAATGTCAGATAATGATTGGTTCAAGTGGAGATTTTGTTCATACACTCCAAGTGTACATTTTAGCTATGTTGATTAAAAACTGACTTCAGGTCACAGTATTAACATAATGTAATTAAAAATGTAGACCAAAAAATGTTGATAAATTTAGCTATAATGTAGGCCCAATGGGTATCACCATGTTTTTGCTACAATATTATGACACATCAGGTACTAAACTATTCAGCACCCCACAGGAATTTCACCTACAATATTACATAATAGCTATCTATTGTATATTGATTACCATTGTTAAAATGTACCCCCAAGACGTAATAATGTAGGTTAGACCCTAATCAGATATTGATTTTGGCCCAATTTATGCTCTTTTCCTCAATTTTTACATTCTGATGATGTTAAATTTAACCAATATTGGACTACACTTATATTTGGACTATAGTAATAGCATACTTCCCAACTAAATTTTATTAATAGCATAAATATAAATATTTTAAATATATTATATATTTATCTGTAGTAATTAACCCCTAGTTTGAATATTCAGCAAGGTGTAACGCAGTTTGGTCTTGTATTTTAAAATCTGATTGGTTTGGTCCAAAATGTAAACTGCATGATTTGGTTCAAAATATAAAAACCTAGTGAGGCTGCATGAGTTGCCCCAAATCATTTGCCTGTATATCAAGTCTAAACACAGCCTGGCCTAAAAACTGGAAATATGGTTAGGCCCAAAATTTTCAAACCCAATGAGGATATACAGTATGATTTGGCCCAAAATATGAGAACCTAATGAAACTACATGATTTGGCCCAAAATTTGTAAAATTATGTGGGATATCAAGTCTTAATAGAGCCTGGCCCTAAAATTGGAACCAATTGCCTGGCCCAAAATTTTCAAACCTGATGAGAGTACATAGTTTGAGTAAAGATACATGATTTGGCCCAAAATATGAGAATCTAATGGGGCTACATGGTTTGGCTCAAATTTTTGAAACCTAGTAAGGCTACAGTCCAAGCATTTAAAACTTTTTTTTTAAAGCGAAAACAGTGGAACTTTGGATTACTACAAAGTCATCCTACGTACAAACCCAAAAAATATGCTTCACATGCACACACGTGGTCACAGTGTTACAGTAAACAGTACACGCACGCACGGATGTTGACTATACAAGTGACGCACTGAGACCAGCACTATATATACAGTATATACTGTGTATATATATATATATATCCCTTTATACAGTAGGTTTATGATGTTTTAAGGTTGTTTAGGTCAAAATGTTTATCTAGTCTTAAGCACACCTTTGGTATCCATGTTTGTTACATTACTTTTATTAAGTTTTTTTTTTTTTTCAATAGCTTCTTTCTGGCAGAGCTGGAAAAGTGCCTGGAGGATCCGAATAGGCTAGCACCCTTGTTCATCAAACAAGTATGTACCGATTCCACATGGCTTTTGTAGTCTAGTGGGTGGGACATGTTTTGGTCATAAGATCATACAAACCCTTATACTGTATTGCTAAAAATGTAATGTTAGTGGTGGTGTTGCTGCCTGATTGATTTGTTTCTTTGTACAGGAACGCCGGCTTCACATGTACATCGTCTACTGCCAGAACAAGCCCAAATCTGAGCACATTGTCTCCGAGTATATAGACACATACTTTGAAGTAAGAACAAAGGCTAAGCCAATAAATTATTTATTCATGATTAGCCACATCTTCATTTTGGTTGTTTGTTTTGTGAAAGAACCTGCTGTCAGTTTTTTTTCTTTTCTTTGCAGGATCTAAAGCTGCGTTTGGGCCACAGGCTCCAGATCACAGACCTGCTTATCAAACCTGTGCAGAGGATCATGAAGTACCAGCTAATACTAAAGGTGAGGAGTGCCAGTGGTGAGATATAATTATGTCTTTTAACGCCGTTATGGAACGACTGACTGCATTTAGTCTATGACCACAAATATTTAAATAATGAAATTAAATTATGCTAAATTGTAGTTGTTCTCCAGGGAAACCATTATGGATTTAAACACTAACTTGCACAGTAACATAATACAGTACCAGGAACAATTAGCAATTTGGCATAATTTGCCACTGTTAATTTACTGTGTTGGTGCAATGAGATGAAACGTCAGGTTTATTTATGCTCATTTCCTGTTCCAGGATTTCCTAAAGTTTTCCAAAAAGGTCGGCGTTGACTCAGCAGAATTAGAGGTAAAGACACAAGACTTGTATTAATTGATATTTTTTGCCACCCAGGCCGCCTCACTGTTCATTCCAACACACAAGTTCCTTTCCTTATATACAGTAGTTCTATTAAAAGCTACATTTTTGCCATTTTTACAGAGAGCAGTGGAGGTCATGTGTGTTGTGCCGAAACGTTGCAACGACATGATGAATGTGGGACGTCTCCAGGGTTTTGATGTAAGACTTGTTCACCGTATGGATGGGTTTTTTAGAGACTTCTTCCCATAGCAGTATGAATTGGATGAGGGACAGGGACAAAAATCCTGGATTATTTAGATATTTTCCTTTGTGTGTTCAGGGCAAAATTGTAGCTCAGGGCCGGCTCCTCCTGCAAGACACGTTCATGGTTTCGGATCAAGACTCCAGCCTACTCTCTCGGGCGAAGGAAAGGCGCGTCTTCCTCTTCGAGCAGATCGTCATCTTCAGTGAACCACTGGATAAGAAGAAGGGCTTCTCTACTCCAGGCTATCTGTTCAAGAACAGCATCAAGGTAAGAATGTTGTTTTTTCTTTTTTTTGCTGAATGGTGGAAGGCTACAGTATGTCAACACTGTAAACAAGTATAAAGTAGAATGTTTAGATGTTTAATTTTTCAGTAAGATTTAAAACTGAAATCTGCTCACCTGAAATTATTTTTAAGTGACACCTGGTCTACACCTTCTTTTGCGTGGTAGGTCAGTTGGTTAAGCCTGGAAGAGAGCTCAGACAGCGACCCCTGTAGGTTCATTCTCACATCGAGGTCATCCACAGGGGGCACTGAGCGCTTTGTCCTCCACGCTTCGAGCCCAGCAGTCTGTCATTTATGGGTACAGCAGATCAGCAGCATCCTGGAGAACCAGAGGAATTTCCTCAATGGTAACACATTTCTGTATAAGCATGGTGCTTCCTTATTCTATGGCTCGATACAGCAAATGCCACAATGCAATCTAGAGAAGTCCTACTAATACTGACGCATACTTCATTTGTTATTTCAGATATATGTTAGTTAAAATCGTTAACTCTATCCCGCAGCACTAACGTCTCCCATCGAGTACCAGCGGAACCATGTGGGCGCGAGCACTTCCACCAGCGTCGCCGTCAGCTCCCGACCTCGTGGATCCAGAATTCCCCAACCCATGCAGCCCCACCCCCCATCAGCCTCAGGTACGTTTCCTGAGACGTTCAAGACACGCCCGATCGACCTCCCCTTGAACGAGCAGCGCGAGGAGACTCGTTCGGTCCCTCGAGCTGCGGTGTCCCCAATGTCTCTCGCTTTGTCCAGACCTCGATCAGGGCTCCCTTCACCACTAGTCTCACCTTCAACAAACTTCCCCAGTTCATGCCAGTCTGGCAACAAAGCCTCGTCGTCCTCTATTTGGCCTTCAGACCAGAACCTGAAGCGCAAGGAACCAGACCGTGTCAGCACGTGCTCCTCGGCCAGCGAGCACTCCCTGCACAGCAACGGGGTAAGGACCGGACTTCCTCCTATCCCAGGCTTAATACCGGCTTTCTACTAACTTTTTTGACTGGATGGGTTTCGAAACCAGCTCGACTCCCTCAACTCAATCTCCAGCTCGAGCTTGTCTAACTGGAAATAGCTCCACTTCTTCAATGTTCTTCAGTGTCCTCTGCTATTCATTCTTCTGCCATAGAAAGAGGCTCAGTCTGAGAAAGCAATCTAACCCATACTAACATTTGTTTATTTGGCTGTTTCTAATCAGTCTGCTGCAAAAAACTTGGAAAGTTGTGAGATGGCGCAAAGAAGATGCTGTTAGACTGAAGCTGCTTAATGAAGACAAGCTTCCTGACTCGACTGACGCCTTGCTTTCGTGCCACTATACACTTTCTCCATTCTTCTGCATTACACACTTACAACTTGTTAGAGGTTCTGGCAAGTGCTAACTTAAATAGGGCAACTACTACTACATGCTTTGCCTAACAACAATACTATAATTTACAATAACTACATAAAAAGCTAAACATTTCTGGGTGATTCCACAATTCTGGTGCTATTTCAAACTTAATTTGAAACTTTCAAAAATCTGTTAAGTAATGTAGATAGTCTGCACAGTTTATTTGTTGACAAAGGTAACAAGGTTGAAGCTTGTAGCATAAAAACAGCGAATACACAAAATTATGAGCACCCATGCTTTTACACCATGATTATTAACTTCAGATCGTTTTTTACATGAATAATGTACACTTTCAGTCAATACATTTTGGTAAAAGCCTTGTACATTGGACCGTCAAGGTGTCCTCACAATCAGTCAGTCTCACAATTATCACTACGAATAAAGAAACCTGAGCTTTCTTCTTCCCATGATCTTTAAGAAATTCTTATGATGCAGATATTTCACAGTGGGAAAATGTGTTCAATGAACAGGCCTTAGAGAATATAATATAACAGGATTAAATGGGACTTTTTAATAATCTATAAGAGACAGTTTTTGAGATAATAAGTTATGTGTGTTTAAAATCAATGAGATAAAAAAAAAGAAATGGCACCCCAGTCGTGGAATCAGCCTAAGCTTCAAATAATTCATACACCATTTCCTCTTCAGCTCAAATGTATTAAAACAACGTTAGACTCGTTTGGTGTCAAAAGGCTGTCTTTACATCAGATTTGAATTATGTAAAGGAAGCTTAGTGCCATAACTTTAGCATTTAAACACAACGTTAATAAATGATAGATGACAAGCGAGGCCCTGTTGTTATACCAGTTATAGCATTTGTGCACAAATTATTTGCATATAATGTACCGTATTATTATGCATTCTGTTATACAGGTTGCCAGATTTCTCATGATTCAGTGTGTTCAGGATAGGATTCCAATAAGGGTTAAAATTTTTCTTAGCTATAAAATATAGTATGATGTCGCATTAAAGCAAGATGATTTAAATTAAATACATTAAAAAGACTAATATCATGACGCACCACAACATTCATTGAAATGATAGGAGTCTCGAAAACTGCTTCAGGCACCAAACAAGTCTGCTGTTTGACTACATTCATTGAGTCAGGGGAAACATTGTATGGATTTATCCTAATTCATCTATAATTTATTTGAAATAAATGCCCTAAACGGTGTTCCGATCCTAATTCCATTCCTGCTTGTGTATATCGTGCCGTCAGAGTGAAAGCAGCAGCAGCAGCAGTAGCGGCGTGTCCACCATGCTAGTGACGCAGGACTACGTGGCTTTAAAAGAGGATGAGATCAGCGTGCATCAGGGCGAGGCCGTGCAGATCCTGGCTTCCAACCAGCAGAGCATGTTCCTGGTGTTCCGAGCTCCCACAGAACAGGGCCCGGCAGCCGAGGGCTGGATCCCCGCCCACGTGTTGGGCCACACCTCCATCCGTGCCCCCGACTACGCCAACAGCAACCTCAAGTACGGGAAACGGCTGATTAGTAACTGTAATCTTAATTAGTTAAAAAAAATTTAACCAAAGGCTTACGAGTTGAGACGCATTTGCATGTTTGGGTAAATTGATTTTGCAGTCTAATTGACTTTTCTGTGGGTTGGTTTGGGTTCAATGAATCCATGGACCAGAGTCGATTCACAACTTTTAAATGAGGTAGGTGAACTGTTAAATGGTCCAAAAAAGTATAAATTCTTTGAAAATACAGTACATCTTTTGTAGAATGTATTTGTAGAGCTGTCCACCTTCTTGTTCTTTTGAATTCGTGGGCACTTGGTGCAATACTGCCACCTCCTGGACAGGAGTCTTGAGCAGGCGGTTGTCAGGAAACTAACAATATCGATTTGTTCCAGACAAGACATTAAAATAAAAAACTCAACAACAAAAGCTAGATTTTTTCAACATTTTTCAAACTTTTAATGTGAAAAAAATATACTTAAGACAAATACATTATTTTAGTCATAATCCCCTTGCTTGTCAATACACTTGTCCATTTGTCAACTAGCTTTCGTATTCCTTTATTAATAAAAAATGTTTGAGAAATGAGTTTAGTGCCCGTATTTACTAAGCATCTCAGAATAACTCGTAGGAGCAGGCGCTGTGTGTGTATGTGTGTGAATCTAAAGTAAGCTGTACACGCACGCGGTACACAGACGCATACAGACACAAAATAAAATGTTTTACACACACACACACGTGGTCACAGTGTTATAGTAAACAGTACACAGGTGCACGGATGTTGATTATACCAGTAAGAGACGAGCACTAAGACCCAGCAGGGGAGACGATTACCCGTCGGCACAAGAGAGAGAAAAACTGTTGGCTCAGTTGTGATCACGTGACGCTCGACGTCAAAACAAGAAGCGCATGCGTGATACATGATACTCGGTACTCGTAAACCAAGACAATGCTCGTTTTCCAAGTCAAAATGTATTGAACATTTTTGCTCGACTTCAGAACACTCGCAAACCGCGTTACTCTCAATCCGAGGTTTCACTGTAGGACTGAAAATATTCCTACCTCAGAGTGGGACATAAAATTTAAATTCAATTCAATTCAGTTTTATTTGTATAGCGCTTTTAACAATTGACATTGTCGCAAAGCAGCTTTACACACACTAAAGAATCATCTAAAGATAAAAAAGTGTGCTGAGGCAATTCGTGACTGGAGAGACAGAAACCCTGAGCAGAAAGTGCTGTTAAGACAACAGAAGTTTTAATAGTCAGTATGAGAATACTGGTTGGTATTCAAAGTCACCAAATTAAATGATTTAATATTAACTTAGAGAAAGTTACAAGTATTCAGAGTTGGGTTATGCGCATGCTTCAGTCAATATTCTGGAACGGGTCACTTGAAAAAGAAGAATATCAAAAAGAGAAAAGTCTGATGAATGGATGAAACTTTGATGATGTGTGATGCATAGATTTTTTTCTTTTACTACCCAAACTGGTCGCAATAAGACATGGGTAGGCCATTATTTCAGGTTTAAATGACTTTAAATTTATGTGTTAAAACAGAGTGATTTTGAAAATTTAAAACACATTTTTTGCATAGTTGTTTATCTCCTGCTTTCTCATGTCCGATCCAGGAAGTCATCGTCATGGCACACAGCACTTCGCATTCGCCGTAAATCAGAAAAGAGAGAAAAAGAGGGAAGGAAAGAGTGCCGGCAGGAGAATAAGGTTTCCGTAAAGGTATTTATCTTCCATCCTTTATTTAATTAGATATTTAATTGATGTAAACTAGGCTGAGCATCACTGCTGTGTACAGTAGCTGTATGAATATGACCACTAATTAGAAAAAAAAAATAATTTATTTCTTTGGCCGTACAAACTAATTTAATCACATCAGGACATGATTTCAGGGACTGTTGGCCTTTTTACTCCTTTACACACTCTGTTCTTTCATCTGACAACGATGATAAACACTCTCAAGTTGTTGACAGTGTGTGTGATATTAAAATTCAGGGCACATAAGACTGTGTGAAACATTTTTACACCTTTTTTCCCCTCCCTGTTTCAGCTTCTAAATCCGAACTACATCTACGACGGTAGGTCTCACATATAAAACACTGGGCACTCATAATTGTTATTACTGTTTTATTTAAAAACAAAAATTCTAATAATAATAATTATTATTATTATTATTATCTCGTGTCTCAGTTTCACCAGAGTTTCTGGTGCCGCTGAGCGATTTGGTGTGTGAGAGCGGAGAGAGCGTGACCTTGCGCTGTAAGGTCGGAGGTCAGCCGAGAGCCTCAGTCTCCTGGAGAGGACCAGATCAGAGCACACTGAGCGACGGAGGACGATACTGTCTGACGCACAGGTACACCCGCTAACACACATGTCAAGACCTTAACTCATGCAGTGATTGATCTTGTACAAGAAATATATATTTTTTTTTAATCTTATTAGGTTTGTCACCTGGTTATTTCTGCTAAATGTTAAACAAAAAAAAGCATGTATTTTTTGTAATTACAGACTTTTACCACTAGATGTCGTCAGAGCCCAATTTATAGCCCAAATAGAGAAGTGTGTTTTCTTTATTATTTTTCTTTATTATTTTTTTATCTCCTAACCTGTAAGGTTCTGTTTCCCAAAATCTAAACAAGTTAATAGGTGGCTTTTAACCATCAGACATTTATTGGACCACTGGATGTTCTTGTTAATAAAACAAGCACCGCACGCTTCATACTCACACTCGGATCATTCTCTATCATGATCCACGGGTTGTGTTACTTCCCTACTCTGTGGACAGGAGCAAGAATTTGGTCACGTAGTTACCGCATTTCTACTCCATGTTTGTTTTTAGTGCTGAAGAAGGAATTAAAGGAGCACCAGACAGCGTGAATCACTCAACCCCAAAAGATGAACTACAATAAATCGTGCTGTTCACATGATATTATTTTTATAGCGTGTCTTTTTTCAGTTCCTCTTCTGTGTGTCCTCACAGCGAGACGGGCGAGGTGACCTTGCGCATTTCACCCGTGACTGTAGAGGACGGCGGGACCTACACCTGCACCGCTTCTAACGACGTCGGGATGGTCAGCTCGTCCGCCGGGCTCAGGGTGCAAGGTGCGTGTCGGGCCGACTCTCAGCATGAACACACGCCCCACATTTTCGCCCGTCATGTCGGATGTAACCATGGCAACTGTGACGACAATATAAGAAATGTTTGCAAGCGTTTGGGCCTGCTTATTGCCATGGTTACTTTTTTTTAATATTCAACAACAGATGATGAATGTAGAAGTTGTGCACTTGCTAAAAGTATTGGCACCCATTTAAACCAAATAAAATGTTTGATTGGGCCCAGTGTTTGACATGTTGACGTGTTTTGTGAAAAGGTGTTTTATTTTTTCACATTTACACAAGGTTATCTCCTAGTAATCACACTACATCTGTGCCATCAAGATCAAGGGCTTTGTGGTTTCTTGCCCAAAATAGAAAAAGAAGAAGCTGGTGATGGGGAAAATATTAGAAATGGCAAATTATTGATATGAAAAGGGAAAAAGACTTTTACCCATTTACATGCTGTTGCTAAAAAAAAATATTTACCATGGTAACAGTAACTCGGCTTCGAGTACGGCTATTTCACCTAGTTACTAGTGGTTTTGCTATAACTGCAGACAACAGTGTGTTTTTCACACTTACGAAAGGGTGTAAGTGTAAAAAAGTTAAGAATAGCACAGTAACAGCAGTGATCAGATACCGACGCTGCTGAAGTCTGAAGAATTTGATTTAAACAAAGCGTGATCAGTAATGCCCCGGTGTTGACATGAGGACTGATTGTTTATTGCTTATTGATCATCTTGTGTAAGACCACCAGCATCAGAATGAAAAGTTTTGTCACAGGATGAAGGTAACCAGAAGTCAGAAGGCCTGCAGATGGGGGTGTGCTTCCTCTTCGCGCAGTATGGCAGGAAAAATAGAAAGCATAACCAAATGTGTCTTACCTTGATGTGTGTTAAACAGAACGTTATGAAAATAAATGCCAAAAAAATGTATCCCAGTTCTGAGTTCGGTTTCACATCGCTTTTTGACATTTAAGTCATGGAAAGCCTAAAAAACCCACAGGTCTGATTATAGAACACGTTAACCACAGAGGAAGCAGAGGGAAGAAGAAAAAGGGTTTCTGTTGAATTCAGTTTAACCATTTATTCAAGATCATGATCAGTAATGTAAAATAAACGTTACTGTCTATTTCACTCCTGAAACCTTCCCCAGCACATGATTTTATTTATTTATTTTCATACTTACTTACATATTTATTTTGTGCATTTGGTTTTTAAGCTGTCTTTTTGAAGTTGAATATACTCCTCTCTATGAATATATACAGTACCGTACTTCTGAAGGCACTGCCCTTTTTAAATTTTATATAGTCTTGTAAATTTTTATACATACATACAGTCAAAGCATGAAGTTGCACCACTGAGGGTTAAGCACTGCCAGTAGGGTTGAGGTTCAGTCATGCCTAATGCCTAACTGTTTCTTTGCACAGGTACCTATGGTGATGGAGTCATCTGGAAGGAGAATTTCGAGTCGCTCTACACAGAAGTGATGGAGCTTGGGAGGTGAGGGGAATCTTTTTTTAAAGTGTATACATGCACTTCTGGCTGGTAACAGCAAATTGCATGTTGATTAAAGGTCCTGTATTTTACTATTTCTTTACCAAATTACCACAGGTTCTCAGACTGTGTGTGTGTGTGTTAATTCATCCATCTGTCTAGCAACCTTTGCAGTCCAAACAGGGACCATTGTATTTACTCCCATTTGTATGACCGTGGTAGGCCCTCCGGTCAACATTCTGTGTGTGTGTTAATGCTCAGCTGAAATACCTCACAGATAACGCATTTAAAAAAAAAATCAAACTCCTTGTTTACCTCCTTTTCCGAATGCACCTTTTCAGTGTTTATGTAAATGAGCTACCACTGAGACACGCCCCTTCAAAATACTAAGCAGAGCTGAGCAAGAAGGCGGGGGAGGGGTTCTCCAATGAGGTCACATCAGAGGGAGATTCTAACGGTGGTTGATTTCGTTGTTGGTCTTTCGGCTGCTACCGGCAAGGGGTTGCCAGAGCAGACCATCCAGTCCGTGCATACTAATTTGGCACAGGTTTTACATCGGATGCCCTTCCTGCCGCAACCATCCCATTTTATCTGGGCTTGGGACCGGCACTGCATCCAGTGGCTGGGGTTTGAACCCTGGCTAATTAAAAAATAATAATTAGAAAAAGGACAAACAGCAGCAAATGTCTTTTTTCCATTTCATTTGTACTGGAGACCCATCTGAATGTAATTTTACGACATTCAGAAGGGTGCATTCAGAAGAGGAAAAACATGGAGTTTGAGGTATTAAAAAATGCATTATTTGAAGTGTTTTTTGCCTAATAAGGGTCCCCCTCAAGGCAAAATGGCAAAAACTAAAATATATACAATTTTGCTTAGATTAAGTCCTCTTCCTCGTTTATTAATAAATTATCAACTTTTTCGTTACTGTTTCCTACAGAGGCAGGTTCTCTGTGGCTAAATGGTGCGAGCAACAAGGTTCCCGGCGCTCAGTGGTGGCGAAGCTGGTGAACAAAAAGCTGATGCGTCGTGAGCAGGTGATGAGAGAGTTGAATGTGCTTCGCTGCCTGCAGCATCCCAACGTGGTGGGCTTGCTCGATACTTTCGAAAGCAACACCAGCTACGTGCTCGTGCTGGAAATGTAAGCACCCCAGATTAATCAGGTTTGGCACTAATGTAGTTGATTCGATAATCGATTTTTTTTGTCAGTGAGGAAGGCCATAGTCGATAGATAAATGCAGAAAATGGTTATAAACGTCGATGTACTTGGCATATAAGATTTTGAAGGCAGGGTAAATTTTAGAACATGCAGCGTAATTCTTAACTTAAAATAAAAATGAAAAAATTCAATGTTTATTAGTATTTTTTGTTCTGCAGGGCCGATCAGGGTCGCCTCCTCGACTACATTGTGAGCTGGGGGAACCTGACTGAGGAAAAGGTGGCGCTCTATCTGCGGGACTTATTAGAAGCTTTACATTACTTACATACCTGCAGAATAGCTCATCTCGACCTGAAGGTAAGGACCTGATACACTTCTTTTACGACATTTATAAGGTATAGCAATTAAATGTATTTAAGGTTGTAAAACTACAAATTCATGGGGGGTAAAAATGCATCTGGGATGCATTTTTCATAAAATAGAAGTTTATGAAAAATAGACAGTCATGTAATATCCTTTCTGTTTTTTCTTTCTTTCTTCCACAGCCTGAGAATGTAGTGGTGGAGCAGGCATCTGCTCATTCCATTGTCAAGCTGACGGACTTCGGCGATGCCATGATTCTTTCCTCTTCCCCGTACATCCACCCTCTAGTGGGCAGCCCTGAGTTCTGCGCACCTGAAGTGGTGCTGGGCGAGCCAGTGTCTTTGACTTCTGATCTCTGGAGCCTGGGTGTTCTGGCGTACGTGTTGCTCAGTGGCGCCTCTCCGTTCTTAGATGAGAGCGCCGAGGAGACGTGCCTCAACATCTGCCGTCTGGACTTCAGCTTTCCCGAAGACTATTTTGGAGGTGTGAGCAGAGCGGCGCGTGATTTTGTGTGTTTGCTGTTACACCCCGAAGCGGTCAGGCGACCCTCGGCTCAGGCCTGCCTGCAGGGGGAGCCTTGGCTCTTTCCTCGTGCTGCCTCCGGTTTGGTCCGTCTAGACACGGCGCGACTTGTGGCCTTCATTGAGAGGCGCAAGCACCAGAGCGACTTGAGGCCAATGGATAACCTGAGGACATTTTTAAGAAGTCGGCTGCTGGGTAAAGCATGATAGAGCATGCAGGTTTCTCTCTAAAGACTTGATCCTCTTCTGTAGAGCAACTGGTTTTCTCAGACTGGTGTAAAGGAGCCTAAGGCAATAAGCAAGCCTGGGGCTTGGAAACACCCTTCCGTGTGGAGGAATCAAAGGAGCAAGACATAACTCTGAGAGTTCAGTCTGTATGAGCTCCAGCAATCATCTCATCGGATCGAGAGTCCAAAGTTGGAGGTCTGATGGACGAACTCGGAAATCCAGCAACCACCTCATGCTCTGTGAGAACTATCACGGATGTTACCGAGTCGATTCCAGCAAACACAGTGTTGCCTTGAGATCGGAGACTTCTGACATTTTCCGGGGAAAATTCCAAAAAAGCTCAAAAGGAAGAATGTGAGCAAAATCTCTCTCTCTTTTTTTTTTTTAAAGCCACGTTCCACACTAAAATGGCACGTTGTTTGTACGCTGCTGCTGCTGATAAAACCCGAACGACTACTTACAACCCTTGAAAACCCTTGGAACTTGGAATTTGGAAAACAAATCCTCATTATACATCATATCGTCTTTGTACAGAAAATGCACAGAAGCACAAGCGAGACTTTTTGTTGTTGTTGTTGCTGTCGTTTTTGAGATTTTTCTTCTATGAGCCAGTAAAGGGCAAGCCTTTAGTTTCTGACAGTATTTTGAATCAGGTTGTTGCAGTACTGTACAGGTGTATTCAGGAAAGCATTTTTGTATAAAATATGTATAGAAACACAGCAAAGGAGATCTTTGGAGTTTTGGAATACAAGGAAACAAACAAAAAAAACATTCAAGACTATATAAAGCGAAAGAAATCAAACAGTGACTTCCCGTTCATCTCAAAAATGTTGTAGCTACGGAATCCTAAAGCACATCGAACAAGGATTTTTTTTTTCTTTCAGAAATACCGCATGTCACAGCAACAAATCTGTACTTTTCCTTTTTAAATTTCTATTACTGTCTATCAAACTGTTGGCGTCGGACATTTCAGCATGGTTTTAACCGTGCCTCGTTGATGACTTCTCAGCAATTTCACCTTTCTTCAATCGCAGCACACTTGTCAACTCGAACAGTACGTCGCTGACTAGCCGCGTCTGGTTGTATACCTGTGTTGCATTATGGATCGCTGTACAGTATCCAAAGTTTGCCGTCTTCTCTACTTCTATTTAAAAGTTGCTTAAAAACTAAATCATGGTGATAAACATGCAAACATTACAGTTATCGATTATTTTTGGGCTCCAACCAGCGAATTGCTAAATACGTCACAAATACTTCAACAGAAAAATACTTCCTCGTGTGGTTTGTGGTTTAGTATCAAGTCTGTCTGCTTTTCACATTTATTTTGACTTTGACTTTTTGAAGAGAATTTGAACTTGACAAGGCAGTGTTCATTTTATTCTTATTAATTTTAATTTTTTTAAAAAGGAAATGCAGCATTCTATTTGATTTCAGATGTTTTCCATTGACTGGAGCACACCTTTGACTTCCAACGTACCCAGTGTAAATGTGCACTCGTATTTTGGTGGAACTGTCTATGTGCAATGTTGGAGATTTACGATAATTGGTGTAAAATCTGCTGACTTTGATTATGTGTATAAGCCACTATAAATTAACTTCCGATGTGCTCGTGGCTGTTTCTTGCTAAGTTCCCTGTGTTCAGTATTATTTTGTGGAAGCTAAGCAGTTTTTAATCTGTGTCGCACTTGGTTTATGTTTGAATGTTACGAATTCTCGTTGTTCTTATACCAAAGTTAACCTTTTACACACCTACAGTACACTTGGTTTCACCGTAATGATAAACTATAACGATGACGATGCAGGCATTTATGTAGATTAATCTTTATTTATTGTCTTGTTGTGTATTTTGTAAAGTGCTAAGATGATTAAAGTAGTGCTACATCTTACAATCATTTCAACTCATCCTCCGAAGCATTTTAATATTTGATCTTTGTATAAAACATTAAGATGTATATTTGCATGGATAAAGGATGTCCACCTTTCTACTTCAAGACTGTAAAACCCGCCAGGGCTAATCTGTAATTATAGTTGTTTTAATGTTGTTTAGTTGCTGTTCTAAGTCGGGTTTGTCGTGAATTTTTAAGCTGTGCCAGTAAGCATGGGTCAACACAAGGTCTTTTTTTCTTTTTTTTTTGGTTGTGTTTTCTTTTTTCTAATTTATTTCATCATTGTGTATAGCTGTACAGTTTCGAACGACTGTAAAAGACCCACGTAGCTAAGTCATGTTTTATACATGCGGTTAATATTCCATTTCAGATGCTTTTGGCTCTCACATTTGTGTGTAAATTTTTATGTACATAAACCATACCTTTGCACATTCTGTGCTTGTATATATTTTATTGAGATTAACAAGATAAAAAAAAAAATATTGGTAATTTTGGTCTCCTGTTTTCTTTTTGTCTTGAAGTCCAGGGTTGAATGATGTTTCCAACAATGTAAATGACTAATATGGCCTTCTTGCTATTGCTTTTTCTTTTTAATGTAACAATTTGAGTTTTCTGAAGTTTAGTTTCATTTTTTATTTCTTTTTTTTGTTAATTTTCTGGCAACCTGGAATGGATGGATGAATGTTTGGATGATGGATCGATAGAGATTTATAGATAGAAAGAAACCCCACCTACCTTTTACAACCTAAAAAAACAAAACATTTACAATGCTAAAAAAAGTTCTCACCTTTATTATCCGTCACAGTCTCATCATCTGAGGTTAAATAAAACTGATGATCGTCCATGCTAACTTTGATGTAGTAATGACTCACTTCTGTCCTGACTTTTAAACTATTCTTTTATCGCAATTTCATGCAAGGATTAACCTCTTGAGGCCTACAGTGCCTTGCAAAAGTATTCATAAGAGTATGGCACAACTGCAAACCTACCAAGACATGGTCGTCAACTTAAAAACTGACAGTTTGCAGTTTGAGACAAGCCATGCGGCCTTCTTATGACTTCCATTTAACAATGGCTTTCTTCTCGCCACAAAGGCCTGATGTGTGGACTGCACCGACGAATATCTGTCCCTTGTGCTCTGTGAGACGTTCAAAGCTTGGGATATTTTTTTCCAACATAACTCTGCTGTAAATGTCTCCACAACTTTATTCCTGACCTTCCTTGGGTTTCAAGATGCTGTTTGTTCTCTAACAAACCTCTGAGGGCTTCACAGAACAGCTGTATTTACTGCATACTGAGATTAAACATAACATGGCAGAATTTTGGTCAATACATAAAACGTCCCACAAGAGTGTACTGTTGCTCCAGTTTACCAATCTACGAAAACGAAAGAAAGAAAAAAATAAAAGTACGAGCCCCTTAAAGTGTTTAGTCACAGTCTCACAAACATTACAGAATTACAGTCTTATAAATTCTTAAATGGTACATTTTATTATTTCAGTATATTTGTATACGAAGTTAGGTGTGTTTTATTAGTTTACCCACTCAAATAAGGAAAAAGTAAATGTGTTCAATTAAATACCTCATAAACGATAGCGTATGTATTGTTAAACTTTCTTTCTGTCAGATTCTAAGGCGAGTAGTTACTCAAAGCCAATATATATATATATATTTTTTTCTTAATATAGATTTTAGTATAGTACTTTACAAGAAGTAGATTTATAGCTACAAAATTAAAAAATAAAAGAACTTAAATGAGCATTTTGTTTAACACTCGGAGTTGATGTTTTGTATATTTCTCAGGCCTCCTTTCAAATCTGTGCTGAGGCACCTTCATGCAGTGAGCAACCTGCCCAGGATGAGTAAGAAGGTGTAAAAGGTGTGAAAAATGCACGCAGTCGGTTCATCTGCAGATCTGGAGATAAGACCTGAAAATAACAGATCTGATCTTATCTGCACGCTTATAGGAAAGTGTGTGTATTATAAAAGGGGAACCGTCTGTTGCAAAGTGCAGTGCAGATAATGATGAACATATAAATCTATGATGTAATGATTTGTTTAATGAGTTATTAGTGGAAATATGTAACTTTAAATGCAAAAAAATTATTTTTATTCAATTTTATTTTAGTATTTTTTTTTTATATTGTAATCAACAAGGATAACATTAAGTTTAAAAACAAATACTTAAAGGTGAATTTTTAAGACTTTCTTTATTTAAACAAAAAAAAAAAAAAACTCAAAATGAGAAAAAGAAAATCCTAGAATGTGTAACATGAGTTCATTCTAACACACACACACATCATTTCAATCCAAACAGCCTATGCAAATGCAAAAGTTTATCTGATGTCGGGTTTATACCTAGTTTAGATTCTCAGATGAGTCACTCTACCGTTCATATCTCAATGATTACATTCATAAATATCTATGTAAAGTCAAGGGGGGGAGACAATATAATGGCATTACAACTCTCTAAACATGATTACAGTGTGAGGTGAAGATTAGATGTAGTTCTTGAAAATCATAGAAGAGAAAGTGTCTCATTGGGTTCTATTCATTTTCAGTGGTACTGACCAATGAGATTAGATGTTAAAAGCACATCACTCAGCTGTAGTGTGGGGCAGTTGTAGTTTTTTTTTTTTTTTTTTTTTTTTTTTTTTACACCTTTTTCGCAGTTAAACCATGTCTATGCTCTACCGCAAGTAACAACTTGGTCACGAGTTTTTAAAGTTCAGGGAAGTTGTTAAGCGTGCTTAGAAGACATGATACACTCACAAAGTAAATAAAATTGGTGATACTTCATCAGCAAGTTGTTGAGGAACGTCAAGTATGCTTCAAAGTTACAGGAGCGTTGTCTCACTAATGTAAACAAAATAATCTTTTAAAGGTTTCATGGATTTTCATCATCTAAAATGCCAGTCATTTAAAGTGCGATTTTAATTCTTTGTAATTTTTCCCTTCAGACTATTTTATTTGTCTGTATTTGTCTTTACATTTTTATTTCATTATTTGTACAGTATTTGCTACTATAATTAAATTTATAATTAATAAATTTTCCCAGCATTAAATTTAATGTATTGCTTAAATTATAATAATAAAAACATTAGAAATCAGCAAAAAAAATTTGTTACAAGACTTTTGTTACATTTATTATAGACATCCTCCCCTCACCCAAAAGAGAAAGGTTTTGTGTGAATTAAAAGATGCAATGTTTGCGTGCAGCTAGGACTTGTTTGTCTGATAGTGTGAAATAAAAATATTCCACAACCTCTATCTTTGTTCAGGTGTGAAAATTTAACATACCGCAAGTCTCTCTCTCTCTCTCTCTCTCTCTCTCTCTCTCTCTCTCTCATGTGTGTGTGTGTGTGTGTGTGTGTGTGCTGCTTTGCATGCACCCACAGCTATCTTTAATAATCTAAATCCTCAAGGGAGATTCACAACCCTTTTCCACCATTCAATTCAAATTTACGTCTTTCTTTGAATACACAGGTGTGCAATACTCATTACAAAACCGTATTGATCTCATTGGGCTGTTCCTAAGAAGAAGGAAAAAAATCCAAGCATTGGGTTTGTACATGAGACGTCCTTGAGGAACTTGCTGCACGTTTGCATGACTGACCATCATGTAGAATAAAAATGAGGCTTAATAGAACGTATTATAACTCTGGATTTCTCAGAGCAGCTTTATGGGTGAGCACAGTTAGTGTAGCGTGGAGAAACTCTTTCATGATAAAGATGAGGTGCAAGCGTTCTTGAAATAATCTTGAAATGAGTCAGCAGGGGGAGCTCGTCATCCTTCAGTGATCATGTCAAAGAACATTATAAATTCAATAGAATCTATGGTATAAGATTAATTTCATTAGTAAAAATGTTATTTTCTCTTAACGCTATAAGATTTAAGTTCAAAGTAAATTCAAAAACTCCATTCTTTATTAGAGCTAAAATATAAGTATGTACTAAATATTCTAAATTCCTATGCCTATAAATGCCTATATTCATAAAATAAATCAGCAATTTTTTATTGTATCGAGTTACAAAAGTCCCTCGCTGCAAGATGTCTATCTTGTCTAGACTGATTGACGTAAACATATTTCTCATGATTATAGCGTCAATGGACAGACACATACTTCACCCTTGGCTTTTGGTTCCTCTTATTGTTTCTTTTTTTCTTCCTACGCAGATCCTTCTACAGTATTTTGTTGCTCTTACTTTCCTCACTGAGGGTTAAAAAAGCTGTAATCTGCATTGTATCGTATTTTACCGTATCGATGTTTAGATCAATTTATATTCTGTAACAGCACCTCAGACTATTCCTGGCTGTAGTTCAACTTATATGTTTATTGAATTTTAAACTAAATTTGACATTTTAATTCTTGTCAAATTTTTGTACAGTAGTTCAGGTTCCTCCATAACATGAAAAATCGGTTAATATGGTATCCGGGGTAATGTGCTTGGTCTAATATATAATTTTCCCCATAGTAACAGTAACACACACAGGGTCTTAGATGAGCTGTTACCATAGGAACATGATCTAGCCATAAACATCCATCCATTTTCTATATTGCTCACCCCGTGAGGGTCGCTTGGAGCATATTCTAGGGAACTTTCGGCACGAGGTGAGATGACACCCTGGATGGCGTGCTAACTCATTGAAGTGCACAAGAACAAACTGTACACTTCAGGTCATTTGAAAACACCTACACTGCATGTCTTTGGACTATGTGAGAAACCACCAGGCATGTTCACAACAAACTCGTACACACAAAGACCAGAGGTGAGAGTCTATTCCTCAACCCCGGTGCTCGAGGCAAAAGTGTTAACCACTACGCCGACGTGTCACTATTAACATTAAACAGGGTCTTAAAAACAAATAGTTGTTTATATATATAAAAAAAAAAAAGTTAATAAAAGCATATTAATATTATATGTAATAATATGTGTTTTTCTCAGAGGGCTCATTGGTTTAACATTTCTGATCTACTTTCTAGCACAGGAAAGTCTTTTGAGAGAGAGAGAGAGAGAGAGAGAGAGAGGTGGGGGCTGGTGAAAAAATGACTCCATCGATCTATAACAAGCGTACCAGGAACTAACCTCGTCTAACCTTCTACCTATAGCTAACTACAGTATTAACATAAATACATGATGTAGTTTAGGCAGAATAACACACTTTATATAACTTCCTTTTTATAGAACCCTTTCCATTTACTATGGCATGGTTTCTATAATATAGAATTAGACTCTGGTTGAAAGGTGGTATTTATTCGAGAGAAAATGTGAAACGTATCTGGTAAAGGATCCTGTTTTCAGTTAAATTTAAAAAGTCTAAAACTACATTGAAGTTTGAAAGTCTCTTCTCCTTGTTAAATGTCATGTTCTGGTTTCACGTTGACTAGTTACTAAAATATTTAACTTCCTGATTTATTCCAAGTTTAAAAATACACAATGTACGTACGTCTAACCTGCTGAAGTAATTCGAGGTTACTGTGTGTTAGAGGAGGCATATGTTAAAAAGTATACGCTCACAATAAGCTTTCATTAGTGCCAATTCTGCACAATAAAGCGGCTGCACATTAAAAATGATAAAAAAAAAAAAAAAAAGATTGTAGTTGATTTTCCTCAGTCAGCTATTTCATTGTTGTGTAGCTACTTTACATCATGAGTAGCCTGACAAGGTTACAGTTAAAAAGTATTTTGCCCCAAATATGGCTAGATTACCGCATGTGAGGATGCTCATAGAGGCTGAGACTCATTCCATATATATGAAATTAATAATTTTACATTTTACTTTGTTAAACAACTCATCTTAGATTGCATATGTGGAGCTTTATAAAATGGTATTTATAAGAGCTGTATTAGAAACTTAAAAATTGGCAGATTTGTAAAGGTTTTGGTCTTTTTTTTCATGCAGATGTGTATGTTGATTAATTGTCTTAGTTTATCACGTGAGTTTATAGCATTTGCATTTAGTAAGCCCCCCTTAAAGCTCAATAAATGCAAAAATAATGAACATGGTGTAAAGGATAAAGCTTTTGTATATAAACATTTGATGAAATTTGGCATTTTTTCCTAGAAAACTGTACGTTTATTAAATGATTTGCTTCACTATGTATGTACAGAATGTATTTATTTATATACTTTTTATATTATTTCCTTGCTTTCTAGCACAATACTTTTTAATTTTTTTAGCAGAGAGTTAATATAAATTTGTAATAAATGAATATAAATTTTAAATACATTTTATATTAAAAAATAATATACTATATATATATATATAAAACTTGTAGACCCTCGGGATAAAATCAAATAAATAAATTAATTTATTTATTTAGCAAATAATACATTTCCTGTGTAAATGCGGCTGAAGACACATTCTGAACAATTTACAGCAGCTTAATAAATGAAGTCCGGTTTGATGTGTGCGGTTTGTTTTTGTTTTTAATCTCTCAATATTAAGCGTCATATTTCTGTTGCATTGTTATCTTACAGCCAATCTATTACACAGAGATTTACTATACTATACAGGCTTCCTGTGATTTCGTGAGGTTAAATGTATTGATCGTATCGTCTACTACTCTTTCCTTATCGTGTGAAGCTACAGTATAGAAACGATGCGTGCAATAATACAATTTCATTACGTCATTCCCCAGACTAGACGTCCCACTTTATAGCGAGAAACTAACTTTCTAAGAATCAGATGCATAATGTTTGTGTGACTAATTTGTGCATTTAGCTGAAAGGTGCTTAAGTTTGAAATGACGGTTCAAGTTTCCACATATGAGTGTTAAGGGGATTTTAAGAGGAGACAAATGTCACTGTGTAATGTTTGTGTGTCTTGTTGTACATTTACATACCACCAGGAGGCACACGAAGCTGCAAATCTAATGCTTTCTCAGGGCGCTTCTGCTTAGCACCAGACACTCTGGCCTCCCACTAAACACCCTTATGTAGGAGTTAGTGTAAAGAAAGGAAGGAAGTGGTGAGGGGGTGTCACCAGCTATGGATGGAAAATACTGCAGTAATTTTACTTTATTATTATATATTATATTATATAAGTTTGCAATCCTTTCTAATTTTACTTACAAGGGAAAACCTCATTCTTCCCATCACGTTTAAATTATTTACAGTTATAAATCATCCTGCCTGTAGAGTGCACAATATCAATCAAAGCGGATCGTTTCATCATTCAGTTATTTCAGTTTGGCATTCGATCACGGTCATCTATGTAGAAAAATCTTTTAAAAATCTTTTTGATATATTTTTAACATTTAATATTTTAACATTTAATATTTTTTAA
>JAQMYL010000033.1:4916309-4930471 GCA_030014365.1 Clarias pachynema | reverse complement strand
GCAAAGTGTTGGGTGGATGCCAGAGATGTTATTGGTGGTGTAGAGAGATGGCCAGGATGGGTGTGTGTTGTAACACTGGAAGTACAGCTTCAAACACAAAGAGTTAGGGGATGGCGTCTAGTAGTTAGTAATGGCTTTCAGGACTTTTCCAAACTGAAGCAGGGAAGTTTACAGAAAACTGGTTTTCTAGCTTTTCAGAGTAGCTCCTCCTAGTCACTCTGATCTCCTTTGTTAGTGTTTTCCTGGCCTAGTTGTACAGGATTCTGTCCCCTCTCCTGCAGGCATTCTCTTTGGCCTGGTGAAGCTGTTGCTATATTGTAAAATTGTTGTATGTTAAGTAAGTCTGGGTAGGACTTAAAGAAATCCTGCTGCAAACATCCTAACAGAAACTGTTATATGATGTTACAGAATGTGTGAGCTTATCCAGTTTGGTGGCAGAGGCTTCAAAAACACTACAGTCAGTGCAGTCAAAACAGACTTTCGTCTTTACAGGCCTTACTACAGGTTTAGCAGATTTATGTTTTTGTTTGTAGGTCTGGAGAAGATGAACCAGGCACTGGTCAGAAAGTCCTAAAGCTGCTCTGGGGACAGAACGATATGCATCCTTTATTGTGGTGTAGTACAATAAAATACAAAATAGTACAAAATATTTTTGTCTCTGGTGTGGCATGTAATGTGATGTTTGAATTAAGGCCATTCACTGAAAAGTAAGATTTGCTTTATTAAAGCCACTGAGAATAATTATAACATAATCCAGGTTTTGTTGCTCCGTTTCTGTGATCTGATCAGACAGCTGTTGCAGCGCTGCAAACACTCAGCTGATTGAGCGAGGTACAGTGAACTCCCGCAGTGAATCGAAAGGGTTACAGTTGATGAAGAGTGCTTCTGGAAGCGCGGCAGATGTAGCACATTGTCCAGAACATTGTTCTTTCGGCTGCTCCCGGCAAGGGGTCATCACAGCGGAATATCCAGTCCGCACTACAACTTGGCACAGGTTTTATGCCCTTCCTGACACAACCCTCCCATTTTATCCGGGCTTGGGACCGGCACTGCATCCAGTGGCTGGGGTTTGGGCACTGGCTGGGAATCGAATCCGGGCCTTTCGCATGGCAGGCGAAACACCTACCACAGACCCACCGTTGCCCAGATCTCATATTAGCTCATATCTGTTCATATTCTTCACTAAAACACAAGTGTAAATGACACAAAATCCTATAAAATTACAATCAACATACGTTAATATACAGAATTTATTTCAACAGAAAAAAGAGCGGAGTTCCTTTAAACATGCAAGCAACTGCCTTTAATATCTGTAATGCAATACTTCACCTGTATGATGTGATCTCCCAAAGATTACTGGAGGTGTTAGACGTTATTGTCCTTTAGCCTCATACACAGTTTGAGTCATGCTCGAGTAAAATGCACCAAAAAGGAGAAAAGTAATAAACCACTTTGTATGGCTGAGTAACTATCTGTTGAATGTGCCTGAATGTTTTGCGAACCACATGTTTTTGTAGCATTATGAAAGTATTTGCTGAAAAAACAAGTCAGTAAACTGCTGAAGTGCAAAATATGAAAAGAGGTGTGAAAGTCCTAGCTGTGAAGACACACAAGAGAAGACACAGTTCAAGAAACGCTCAAGACAAATGCATACAGCAAATACAAAAATCAATAATGCATAGCAATTTGCATATTGCTGATAATAAATCATTGAAATATAGGGACGAGCATCTGTGACAACACTGACACAATAATACAGTACGGACAAAATTATACTATAGTTCTGTGGGGCTCAAAGCCAAAAATAAAATAAGAAGCTGGTTTTTAAGGTCTCCATTTTTCACACTTCTGTTTTTTTTATGACGGGAGTACGGCTCTGTGGAAACATACATGATGTTTGCTGC
This sequence comes from Clarias pachynema, assembly GCA_030014365.1. Classification (NCBI taxonomy): domain Eukaryota; kingdom Metazoa; phylum Chordata; class Actinopteri; order Siluriformes; family Clariidae; genus Clarias; species Clarias pachynema. Next base: position 4,928,567 of record JAQMYL010000033.1, on the reverse strand, counting down.
TTGATTTGTTTGCTCTAATAGTAACTTGTATGAAATTATGCTGAGCTTGTCTTTTTTGTTCCCTGTACTGAGCGTTCCAGAATTTTAAGGATGAGATATTTGGTAATATTCATTCTGAAGGGAGATAAACTCAATTCTTCAACAACCCAGTTAAGAATAACAAGCTTAGTATAAAAAAATCAATACAATCAAATTACATAGTAAAGGTATGAAAGTTACAACGTGTGAAGGCAAACAGTAATTTGCAGAGAGTAACAGAATGAGGTGGTGAAAAAGTGTTTTACCAGGATCTCTATGATATATTACAAATATACAGTACCATGCCCATATGACTCAGTTTCTCTCAATCAGATCATCGAAGTAGCCATTCATACTGATAACTTGATTAGAGCATGAACTTTCTGTGCTTTTACTGTTCTTGCTACGGATCACTACAAATGCACAAATTGTGGGTTGTCACACTATAAGAATGTAGCTTACCAGGGTATAAGGGCATGGGCTATGAACATGCTATAAATATAATGGTGAACCCACTGCAGATATCTGCTGCAGCTGTTTGTCATAACAAGCCGTAGCTCAGTCATAGGTCCACCCTCTGTTGGTGAAAGCTGAGGTCTCATGAAGGCGTGGGGCATCAGATAGTATGAGGAAAAGGAATTCCAACGGTATAAATCTTATATTTGTTTTACGAACATAATGGTGTGTTTTAAGCCAAGTGCACTCCGAGGCCAAAGAACACACAGTGTGTGACAACGTAAGCAAATCTGTAATTCCCATGAAAAAAAGACTTTTCCCAGAAGCCTGTCATAGTGCTTACAGGGTAGATTTCCAGTGCTTATCAGTGCCTTGGATGGATCATTATCCATACATTTTCCCACAGATATACACTGAACATGCATTCATTCGTCATCTTGAAAAACCCTATTGTTCACACTTGCTCACAACCCACAGCACAGCAATCTCTTGAAATAATGAATTCATATCTAATTTAGTTTCGACACCAGCTCCTTTCTCCAAAAGTCATACTACAGATGAAAAGTCTAAAAACCCAGGAAAGTATAGGAAATTGTACACCGCTGCTTGACCTAGAAGATGTTTTCAGCAGTGAGTAGGGACTAGGGCTTTGCACTAGATAATGTAGTATGGCTGTTGGGATTTGCACATTCACCTACAGTATATCTTTCTCATGATTTTTAACAAGGCTTTGTCTGCAACAAATTTTTCCCCCTTTGCTGCCAGTATTAAAAAAATCACAATCAAGGCATGGGTTTGCTATTTATCTTTAATAAAGCTCAACCAAAAGATTATTGATACTAAATTGCATATTTGCATTGCCATAAACAAGGCTGATTTAACTTCTTATTAATAAAACTGTGGGATTTAAAGTATTTTGCAAAATATACAAAAAAATCACACCGATAAGATAAAAAAAATATATGTTGAAAAGGGGAAAAACTAAGGACAATGTCAAACAATCACATCATTAATTTTATTTCTGTACAGCTTTTGTTTATTTTGCATCTTTTTTATATTGCACAGCAAACACTTAAAAAGCATTAAGTTTAAGGATCGTTCAGGGAAACCCATATGAGCTATTTTGTATAACTGATCATTCTGACTTGTATAAGATAAGGTCAGTTAACACATACAGTACACTCTCAGATAAAAAAGGCTCTAAACTGAACCTGAACTGGAACTGGCATACATTCAGTATGTATCTTTTACATAGAAAGGTGATTGTAGTGTACCTTTAAAGCATATCATATGTACTCTTATGCAATCTAGGGGATTTGAGACAAACATCTGACAAATTGCACATCAGGTCAGATTTAATCATTTTGGTTAATTTGATCATTTTGTTTCACGCATTTCATAAATTTTTTTTTTATATTTTGTAAAGCTGCTTTGCGACAATGACCATTGTTAAAAGCACTACATAAATACACTTGAATTGAATTGAGATTTCAGATTAAAAACTATGACTTTACATGAGACAGTTGTAACTAATCTTGCAGCATCAGAAGACTAGTATGATGAAAATAGACATTGCTTTTGCGTGCATGAAAACTTTTTGAATTCATGGTAAAAATTTAAATGGTTAGTGTTAGTATTTAATTAATGTTCAAAAGTACATTTATATATAATTTTAGATTCACTTATAATTTCTTTTAGTCAGTCACATGGTGCTACACTACTTCCATTATTGACTGGTTTTGCAATTCGTGCTCTGGTCAGCAATCATGCAACTACTATCTTGCATATGAGTATGTGTAATTCAAAGCAAGTCTAATCCATTCTTAATTACAGTTCAATTATTTAACTATAAGTCTTTTATAAAGGTACACTATATACACATTTTCTGGTGAGAGATACATATTAAAAGTACAAAAGATAAATCTCACTCTGAGAGGAATGCATTATTAAAAGAGAATATTATAATAACCGTTACCTAAACGCAAGCATATAAATGTGCAAAAACAATATAAAATGAAAGTCATTCATACATATGCTGAGTTCTAAAAGAAAAAGATTTCATGTTCTTCCTTCATTCAGACACCAACTGAACGTTCTTCCACACTCGTGGCCCGAGAATACACTGAGCCTGAAACTTGGGTCATGTAGCGCTTCATACACTGCACTTTGACCATTGGTGTCTGGAGGAGCAGTCTGGCGAATTGCCTTCTGAACTTTTCTCCCACAAACACATAGAGGAACGGGTTGAGGCAGCTGTGTGAGTACGCCACGGCTTCAGTAGCTTGTAGCATCAGCTGGATACTTTTGCTGTTGTCACATGTTTGAGGAATGATGGCCTTCAGTTCCAGTGCTTTGAGGAGTGCTGCAATGTTGTACGGTATCCAGCAGCAGAAGAAGACCACCATGACCACAACAACGAGACGAACAGCCAGTTTCTTGGAGGATTGAAGGGTCTTAAGCTTCAGGAGCACCATTGAATAACAAAATCCCACAATAATCAGTGGGATCAGCATGCCCAAAACATTCATTTTAATAAAAGCTGCACTTTTCACATCATTATGGCTTTCTGATTTTGGATAAGCACTGCAAACTACTTCAGTCCCATTATTTACATGTATAATGCCAAGATCCAGTAGTTCAGGAAATGATCCTGCAACAGCTACGATCCAGACTACCATGCTTGCTAAAATCCCAACCGCCTTTGTTCGGATTCTCAAGGCAAACACAGCATGGACGATAGCCAAGTATCTGTCGATGCTCATCAGCACAATAAAGAAAATACCAGCATAAAATCCAATGTAGTACACACCGAGGACCAGAGTGCACATGGCGTTACCAAATACCCAGGTATCTCTGGCATAGTGAGCCAGGAAGGGGAGAGTGAAGATTAGTAGAAGGTCAGCAATGGCCAGGTTCAGGAGAGACACATCAGTCATGCTTTTTATCTGAGCACCTCCCAGGATCACCCACAGCACCAACATGTTGCCAGGTAAACCCACCACGAAGAACAGAGAGTAGAGCACTGGGAGAAACTGGCTAGCATGGGGTCCGTATTCACACAATCCACCCTGGTTTAATTCATTATAATCATATTCGGTCGTGCTGAAAACAGTAAATAAAGAGTTATCGCACATCAGAAGGTGAGTTAGTATGCAGTGATGATATAACACATGAATTGTGCACATTAATATTCAGAATTTAGACACAAGTACAGAATTAAGCTCTGTTCACAACCAGTATTATGTGAGAGTTAGACACAGAGTGGAGTTTAACACCCTGCCTTTTGTGTATCATGCTGAAATTGATATTCTATCTTGTAAATAGACTTACAAATCTTTAAATGCCCTTTGGGTAAATCAGCACATGACACAATTAATTAATTTAGTTTATTTTCCCTTTCACACAGAACAATTTGGACAAGACAGCATTTTATCAGAAACATTGTTATCTTGGGAATTATTTTTGTACTTATTCTTCAAAGCAGAGCATGGGGAACGTATACTGTAGAAGGAGCACAAACATTGGCATTAGTTTTATTAATTTTACATCTTAAACTAAGGAATTAAAATATAAAATCGATTATATCCTGCGCACACATTATATTTACATGACTTTGACTGGATATTAGGTGGCCATTTGAAGGTGTGTAATTGTCTGTGTTAAATAACAAATATAAACTAATGCGTAATAAAGCTGGGTCCATACTGTTAAACTGAATTTATGGTCATTACAAAGAAAAATACTATTTATGCAGCAAGATAGTGGCAAAATATACCACATTTCACATAAAAACTTTTTATGCTTTATGTTTAATGCCAGATGCCCTTCCTTACATAACCTTTCAGTTTGTGAACCCTGACATACCACAGGCCTACCACTGAGCCTCCAGTTCTCTTCTTTTTTTGTTCTGCTTCTAATAACAAAAAACAAATCTGGCAACCTCAATAGTGTAAACCACATGCAAGCAATTTCCATAAGCTCAATAGACTAAAGCAGATGCACAGTCTGACTCCGGATACAAATAAATTGCTGGACATAAATATTAAGAGACCTTTTGATCTTAAGTCACTATCTCTGAATATGACTCATGAAGCTTATTTAATAAATAATCACTTCATCTGATGCTGTTTCATATTTGAACGTCATATACAGTAGATTGTTGGCAAGCAGCTAATTATTGGGAGGAACTAACTTTTAGACTTGACTAAAACAGAGGAAGCATGTACAGTTAATTTTAGCCACTGCTTTTTAATGGGGATCTATTTATCAGAGGAGTTTTTTTATAACAAAGTCCTTAGTTATGCATAAATCTTTGTCAACTCAATTCTAGAGTATTTACAAAAGTCTTAAATAAAAATGTGAGGACACTTTTTAGGAGACATTCTCATTGACACTTCATAAAAAGGAGAGCAGATAGTTTTTTGATTAACATTATGGAGCGACATATGAGTGCTGTTAGTATAATTTTGTAACTGATATTTTGCAACTTATTGGTTAAGATAGTTGTGCAATGTACAGTATACACTGACAACAGTGTTATAAATACAAATGTAGCTGCTGGTTTGTGCTTTGCTTTTATTAAGGTTTATGCATCACTCATAAATGTTCTCAGAGGGCCTGATGTAAGCTTTCTTCAAACATCTTGTTGTGCATTTTTTTTTAATATTAAAATAATTTCCATGAAGTTTCTGCTATAAATTCAACACTGTGTGTAGAGCGATAATACAAGCTTGTTTACTGTATTAAATGTGTTGTTCATATCCACACCTGTATTATTCCATAATTCATAGTTAGCCATTTATTAAAAGCCATAAGGGAGGAATTAAATGTTTTCCCACATTTTTGAGAGAGAACAAAACAGCTGAAGTTCATTTGACCGTCTCCAATAATTGAAATGTGAAATCAATATTATATCAGTATATGTGAAATCAATATTATTTATATGTATAAAATATTCTCACCTCTCTATTATGGCGTCCAACTGGCTGGTGTTCATTGTTGCTATTTAGCAGCAAACACTATACAGTCAACCCTGGGTTAAAATATACAACAGAAAGGGAAAGAAATAAAGAATTATGCTGGGCAATACTACTGCGATGTTGAATACATCCGTTTTGCTCACAGATTTCAGAGCCATCAGGTAAATCTTAGCTTAACAAATGAGTCAGTAAAGTGCTGAGTTGCAGAATCTGTACTCATGAACAAGTGTATGCTGTGAAGATGAACCAGAGGGAACACCAAGGTCAACATTAATGCACACAACAATCATGAAAATCAATAACTAAATAAGATAGCAATCGACATTTACAGTGCAGATAATAAATTATTTAAATAATAGGTACAGTTATCTAAGCCAACACTGCCACCATACTGTATACTCACAAAATTCTGTTATTGATTTCTCCTCTGGGGTTCAAAGTCAAAACTGAAATGAAATGCTGATGGTTGAGATCTCTGGTTTTCACACTTCTGTTTTTGTGACGAGTTCGGGGCTCTATAGAGACATGCATGTCTTTTAGCACGTGGTTAATTTGCCCAGCTACACTAGGAGCTAATGCTCTTGTATGCAGAAGCACCGACATTCTGATTCTAACCCTTGAGCTGATAAGATGTAGGGTAATATTTTAAGTGGCTTGACATAACTCATTTAACAGTCTACCAAGTGTTATTATTAATTAATACAGCATTGTTTTATGATTTCTTCTTAACATGACAAGCTGCATTTAAAAAAAATCTTGCACCACTTTCTGTCCTATTTTAAGAGGGAGGGAAAAAAAACTAACTGAGGGCAATAAGGGAAGGCCTGCTTATGGGTGTTACAGTTTACTGTAACAGGAACTGACATTTCACAACTTTAAATATAGTTACAGAGAGAATTAAGATTCAACATTCAAAAACATTGCATGCCTATTCATGATAAATATTGTGATCTTAAGAAACTAACTTATCTTATCTTGAGAACTTCTGAACTTTCTGGTCGTTCACAAAACTTACTTTATTTGCTGATGTCTTATTGCATTGGTTATTTAAATGGAAATTTTGTTGTAAATTACAGTAGGCGTAATGGAACGTTGTAAGCTTAAAAGCAAAGGTTAATCCTATGTAAGTAAACTGCATGAAATGGAATGAAATGTCATGACTTGCAACCATTGGAATGAAAAGCATCTATTTTTAATATATTTAAAATATTAAATTTTTTATTTTTAAAAGCTGTTAATGAAATCAAAGAAAATCTGGTGGCATTCAGATATATCAGAATACCTTGTGACCCATAGAAACATCTATTCTCCAAATTAAAGACTGTGACTGACTTGATTGACATGTGATAGACATGTAATGAGGGTGAAGTGTTTATAAAGATGATAAAGTGGTTAACTGTGTTATTTAATTGTTATTTGTAATATGTTATTTAATTAATGAAACATTATGAAATAAAGTAATAATTTCCACGGCATCCTGTTCTTGGTTTGAGTAGGTAAAACATTGTAATTAACTCAGATTGTGCAAAATGTGTGCAAAGCTGAGCTACTTGAGTGCTGCGCTCCTGGAGGGCTGTGATTGGTTGAATGGTGAGGTCGCATCTGATTGGCTAAAGAGTAGGAGTGACCCATGTTGCTGCTAGCAAAGTCTCAAAAATAAACACCCACAGATCCAGGGAGATTCACACATGAAAGATGATTTTCACATTCACAGTCCATGATACACTTGTGAATTTTAAACATTCAACAATTTTGTACACAGTTGTACATCTGTGAACTGTTTTGCATTTGTGAAACATATATTATAAATCTATATATTAATTTTGCGCACGTGAGTTGTTTTTTTGTGCATCGTGTCTTTTGTGTGAATTATTAATGAGACTATTTTGCTTCCAGAGAATTTCCCTATAAGAAATATTGAAAACTCTGATACAAGCATAATACTCTGATAAATACATGAAAATAATTAATATAAAATATAAAGTAAAAATTAAACAAATTAACCTGCAGTTTACCTTTGAAAAGAATCGCGACAGAGCAGTGTGTCCTTCAGAGTGTATGTGTGTGTGTGTGTGTGAAGGTGAGAGGAGAATGGGTGTGTGTTTGAAGGCAAGAGGAGGAGGGGTGTGTGTGTGCGTGTGAAGGCGAGAAGAGGAGGGGTGTGTGTGTGTGTGTGTGAAGGTGAGAGGAGGAGGGGTGTGTGTGAAGGGGCACGGTGTCCAATAACGCGCACGCACACAAAGTGCATGCTGACACAGAGAGAGAGAGAGGGAGAGAAAATGGATCTTTAACCTCTCTAAAGAGACTTTCTTTTCCTTTACAACGCGCGCACACACGTGTGTTATAATAAAGGGTACACGCGCGCTGTACACACACACATACAAACACAAAATAAAATATGTTTTGCAAGCACACACGTGGTCACAGTGTTATAGTAAACAGTATACACGTGCACGGATATTGATTATACCAGTAAGAGACGCTAATTAAGACTCAGCAGGGGAGACGATTACCGACAATTCTGCAGCAAGAGAGAGAGAAAAACCATTGGCTCAGTTTTGATCAAGTGACGCTCGGCGTCAAAACATGAAGCGCATGCGTGATACATGATACTCGCTACTCGTAAACCAAGACTTGTTCATTTTTCAAGTAAAAATTTATTAAAAATCTTTGCTCGTCTTGCGGAACACTCGCAAACCACGTTACTCGCAATCCGAGGTTTCACTGTATGACAGCAACAGTATTAGTGAAACAAGTATGAAATGAAATTATGTGTGTATCAGAAGCAGAATTATTGCCCATTGTCTAAGTGCAAATTAGTCCACATTTTGTGTGTAAACAAAAAGCAAAAATGTGCAACATATGACCCATGTGCAAATGTACAATGTGGTGAGTATTGTAATGTGCTCCAACACAGGTGTAAAAGAAACAAAGCAAGTCCAATCAGTTTAATTCCATGTGCTGCTCTGTTTACCTTCAGGGACTGTAAACGCTTTCCTGACCGCCAAAGAGAGAACAGTCCATTGCTAAGGCGGCTGAGGTCCTTTACTATCTTCCTGGCCTGAGATTGTCCCTGATGAGCAAGCTGACGGTAGCAAGGAAAAACTCCCTGAGATGACAATAGAAAGAAACCGTGAGAAGAAACACACTCAACAGGAAACTCGCACTCATTTGGGTAATAAGGATAGCAGGAATTGTTTTGCAGACATACCATGTGTTAGGCAGCTGGACATTCATTATAACAGATGATGTGTTAAAGTTATTATGGAGTCCAGTTTGTTATTCGAGGCTCAGGTACAAGGAAATTCCAGTCCTGAACTATTGAGCAACAGCAGTTACAAGTCCTCAAAGCGCAGATGTCTGCATCAGCTGACTTCAGCTGAGTCTAATTGAAAGGCTATTGCATAACTTTGGGGCTTTCAATGTAATCATTTAAATGTTTTTAAATCTATGCAAAATTTTACAGGGAGTCAATGCTGTTTGGATAAGTTCTTATATGTGCTTATATCTCCTGGCTCTAGTAGGGACTCTTGCTGCTGCATTCTGGACTAACTGTATCTTGTTTGTGTACCTAATGGAACATCCAGACAGTGAGGCGTTACAATAATCCAACCTAGAGGTGATAAAAGCATGAAATAATTTTTCTGCATCATTTAGTGACAATATATTTCTTATCTTGGCAATATTTCTGAGATGAAAGAATGCTATCTTAGTATAATCTGCTTCAAATAGTAGATTGGAATCGATAATTACACCAAGGTGTTTTACTGTTGTACTTGATGAAACTGAAAGGCCATCTAAAGTTACAGTATGATTAAAAAGCTTGCTTCTAGCTGCATATGCTTATGTGACTAGAACTTCTGTCTTGTCAGGATTAAGCAGAAGGAAGTTAATTAGCATCCAGTCTCTTATGTCCTTCACACATTGCTTGATCTGGCTTTGCTGAGACATATAACTGTGTGTCATCAGCATAACAGTAGAAACTAATACCATGCTTACTAATAATGTTGTCCAGAGGAAATATGTAAAGAGAAAATAGCAGTGGGCCTAAAACCAAACCCTGAGGAACACAAAGAACGAAGAGAACATGCAGAATAGTCACCATTTAAATCTACAAACTGATAAAGATCACTCCAATAGGATCTGAGCCAGGAGAGGACAGTTCCCTTAATTACTACTAAGGTCAGGATTCTTAATTAGTGGTTTAAAAACTGCTAATTTAAAAGATTTTGGAACATACCCACTGCGAGGAGGTTATTATTTTCAAAAGGGGTTCTGTTATTACTGGTACTCTCTCCTTGAGAAAATATGTCGGTATACAATCTAGTACACAAGTTGATGGGTGATGGGTGAAATCATTAGCATCAATGTTTATTAACGTTTCAAAGCCTGAATTTTTGCCTAATATTTACAAGTTTGTTCAAAAAAGTTCATGAAGTCCTCACTACTGCATGTTATAGTGACATAGAGATTTCTGTAGTGATCTTATTCCAGGTTAATTTTGCTACGATTAGTTTTTGTTATTTTCCTAAGAGTGGAGAGACACATTAATCTTGTAACACTAAGAGCTTTTTTATAGTTCAAGGCTCTTTTGTTTCATGCTTCATTTGAAATATTAACAATTTAGTTTTATGCCATTTACATAAAATGTGTTCCTTATCTCTAATTATTTTTCCTTTAACTGGAGATACATTATCTAAGGTATAACAGGATGTTGACTCTAAATACTCATACTCATAATAATTCCTGATTTAGTTCTGTGGGGTCAGATGGTGATCCAATCAAAGTTGATACCTTTGGGAGATAAAGCTCTCTGTGGTGGTTGATGTGAATGTACATTTAATGCAGAAGTGTGGCACTGTGCCTACATTATTACTAAGACCTCAGAGATCTGCTGGATGGAACAATTAAAAAAAAAAGCATGGGAAAACAACCATTCTATGTCAATTCATTCATCTTCTATACCGCTTTATCCTGTATTCAGGGTCGCAGGGGGCCTGGAGCCTATCCCAGGAAGCTTCGGGCAAGAGGCGGGGTACACTCTGGACAGGGTGCCAATCTATGTCAATTTATAATAGAATATGTGCAAGTGTAGCAGATTTCACTCAGCACCACAAATGAACTACTGACACTAGGCTTTTTGGGGAGATGAGTCAGCAGTTTATTGACAGAGGACAGACAATTAATACACCCATCTTCAGATCGGCTGTGATTCATCTGACTCTCCAGTCACAGGCTGTTCTGCATTTTACACAATAATGTCTTATATCACGAATAATATTATCTTTCTTACTTGTCTTACTTATGAAAATTGACATCCATACAAAACAAATTAAATGATAAAATAAACTTAATCAACAATACATTAATCTACTTTGATATCATGGTCAATATATCTAAATTTGTTAGGTCGTATAGTGGTTGTTGTTCTTATTTTGTTACACATACCTGCAGTTTATTGACTGAGGACAGATAATTAACACACTCGCCTTCAGATTTGCTGTGATTTATCCGAAGGATGCAAAATAAAATGCATTAGTACCGTTCTCCTTAACAGCAACTGCAATTCTTACACACAGATTTGTCTATAAACATACATTCTGACTTCAAATGAAGTTTCTCACATTTACTGCACTCAATGACATTTCTGCAGACTTAATACACCAAAAAAATAAGTAAAAGTGCACTTATTAACACGGAAAAACCCACGAAACAAATACTGTATATGCGTTCATAAAACTCTAAATATACATCTAAATCGTCAACAGTTAAATAGAAGCTTACTCGTTTCAGTTTCATAACTCCCTTATGATTAATACTAGCTCAAAACTTTAACTAGTAAAGCACATTTTCACTATTTTGCAGAAACATACCTGACTCTCTCCAGTCACAGGCTGTTCTGAGCGAGCAAGTGTGACCGGTCCGCTATTAATAATGTCATTCCTGGATTAACTCAAAATATTAATGATAAATAAATGTACCCATTTTTCTCCTCTGCCATAAGGTAAACAATTAAAGATCATACACTCATCAAAATAAAATAATATAAAAATTGTTTGCCTAATGAAGTAAATAATTTGAAAACTATTTCAATTAATAAACAAAGAAAAGTTTGCTGGAACAGTTACAAAAAAATAAAAACTCAACACTACACAAGATATACAACAAAACATAGATAAAACTACTTCCACCATACACCAAGAAATAGAAAAGGCATAGGCAAAGCAAAGACGTACAACCAGCTAACCCAGCTCAATACGTTCCAACCAGGTAGTCAAGTGTTTCCACTACTCCCAAATAAAAAATTGTAAATTCCATAACTGAATCATAACTCAAAGGGGAGCTGGTGAACTGCTGCTGCAGGAAGTAGTTCACCATTCAATTCAATTCAATTTTATTTGTATAGCGCTTTTAACAACTGACATTGTCGCAAAGCGGCTTTACACAATCAAAAAAATTATTTACGTTTGTATGAAATGTGAATGTGTATGAATCAAAATGATAAGATTGTCCCTGATGAGCAAGCCGAGGGGACGGCCATAGTGGCAAGGAAAAAGTCCCTGAGATGGCAGTAGGAAAAAACGTTGAGAGGAACCAACAGGGGACCCATCCTCATTTGGATGATAATGTATAGCAGGGATTGATCTGCAGTCAGTGGTGGGGCAGTGGTGGCTCAGTCAGTTAAGGCTGTGGGTTACTGAGTTAGTGATCGGAAGGTCGGGGGTTCGACCCCAGCATCGCCAAGTTGCCACTGTTGAGCCCTTGAGCAAGGCCCTTAACCCTATCTGCTCCAGGGGCGCTGTAA
>JAQMYL010000033.1:4783102-4795589 GCA_030014365.1 Clarias pachynema | reverse complement strand
ATATATACTGTATATAAAAAAAGATAAAAAAATATATTTTTACAAAAGTGCATTTAAAAGTAAGATGTACTTACCTAAAAGTAGGGATATATATACACCACAAACAAACATAATTTGATCTCATTTTTTACTGGTACTGTACATATGCAATGAGGTGAGAGTATCTATTTTCTGATAATCCAGGACATAAAGTCTTGTGTTCGTCTATCATTCAGACACCAGCTGAGCGTTCGTCCACACTTGTTGTGCGTGAGTATACCGAGCCTGCTGCCTGGGTCATGTAGCGCTTCATACACTGCACATGGACAAATGGTGTGTGACGCAGGAGCCTAACAAGGTGATTCCTGAACTTTTCACCCACAAACACGTAGAGGAACGGATTGAGGCAGCTGTGTGAGTACGCCATGGCTTCAGTGGCTTGCAGCATCAGTTGGATCCTTTTGCTGAGTTCACATTTTGAAGGCAGGATGTGTTTCAGTTCCAGTGCTTTGAGGAGTGCTGCAATGTTGTATGGTATCCAGCAGCAGAAGAAAACCACCATGACCACAACAACAAGACGAACAGCCAGTTTCTTGGATGTACGAAGAGCCTGAAGTCTCTGGAGCACCATCGCGTAGCAAAATCCCACAACAAGCAGTGGAATCAGCATGCCCAAAACATTCATTTTAATAAAAGCTGTAATTCTCACATTATTGTGATTTATATCTTTTGGATAAGCATTGCAAATATGTTTTCCATCATAGGATTCAATCCCAATATAGCGGAGCTCAGGAAATGATGCTGCAACAGCTATAATCCAGATCACCACACTAGCTAAAATCCCATATGTTTTTGTTCGGATTCTCAAGGCAAACACAGCATGAACGATAGCCAAGTATCTGTCGATGCTCATCAGCACAATAAAGAAAATGCCAGCATAAAATCCAATGTAGTACACACCGAGGACCAGAATGCACATGGCCTCACCAAATACCCAGGTATCTCTGGCATAGTGAGCCAGGAAGGGGAGAGTGAAGATTAGTAGAAGGTCAGCGATGGCCAGGTTCAGGAGAGACACATCAGTCATGCTTTTTATCTGAGCACCTCCCAGGATCACCCACAGCACCAGCATGTTGCCAAGAAAGCCCACCACGAAGAACAGAGAGTAGAGCACTGGGAGAAAATAGATTGGATGGGATTCATAATCGCATGGTCCTGGATCTGTGCTACCACTATAGTAATCAGCGTAATCATCTATTGTTGTCATGCTGAAAAAAATGAGAAGAAAGATATAACATGAGGTTAGAAACATAGGCACGCATATTCATATTTTGCTTTAAAGATGTAGTACTAAAATTATGAACATCTGCATTTAGACCTTAGACATAACTGTGGATTTATGCATTATACAGATGTGTGATATGTAGGTATGGGTAAAGTTTCAGAAAATAAAGTGTGTCTCAGTTCTGTGTGGTTCTTACCTTGGACATGAACTAAGTTCCACTGTCTGACAGTTTTACGTAGCAACAATATATCATGCTGAAAGTATATATATATATTTTTTGTTTGTTTGTTTGGAGGGGTTGGGGGGCTATAGATACGCTCAGAGATTTCTAGAATGACATTCAAAATGCACATAAATAAATATTTATTTATTTATTTACTCATTTATTAGACTTGAGCAAGTGTATCATGAATCACATAGTTGTTATTTTGTTGTGTCCTATTTTGTTTTATAAGTGTTTTTAAATCGGATGTCACTGCTATCATGTTACTGCAAAAATAATTACTTGCATATATAAACAAGTAACCTAACCGAACCCAACCCAACCCTACAAACCTAATAAACATGTCACTTATTAATCACCAAGCTTATTAATTTGTGGTCTCCTCTCTTTAAATATTATAAATTATGCCCACATCCTGTTTGTTGCACTTTTACAAGCTTGATTTAGCATCTTGTGGCTTGGTGCGTGCTTGACTTGCACATTACATATGCAAGCGTAGGTTATTTATTGTGACTATTATCATGTAACATTATTATTATGTAACAGGGGTTAACAGTCTCAAGACTATGAACAGGAGCGTTATCTATAAAAATGAACTAAAAGCTAATGCACAAAAACATCATAGATGCCAGACAAAGACAACCTTCCAATTGGAACGTAAATGCACAAACTGATTCAGGAGAAAACTTATCAAGAACCACATATGGAGATGAGAACCAATGGCAAGACCTGGGTGGAGGCAAGACGTGAATCAAAACAACGCGGATGTGCCAATGGAAACAATGTATGCTGTGGCTCTTGTAACAAGGGGGAGAAACTGACATACATGAGTGGGTGATTAAATTCAAAAGTTTAGTTTTTTTTTTTAAGTCAGGATTCTAAATGCAACCCATGTCCTTGTTTTTGATTGAATAAACATTTTCAACAAAGTGGATTTACAGTACATTTGCTTGTCTTGTTAGAAAAAAAAAGAAAAAAAACTATAATGCACTCACTACTGTTGTTTGAGAGAACGTATTAATTCAAAACACTCAAACTAAAAGTCCACACATTTAAATTATGTTCTCAATATTTCATGAAAACACTAATATTAATAAATCTAAGTTGTTGTTATGAATAAAATGCAATGTACTTCATTAAATCCTGTGCCATCACATACACAGAGCACCTGCTTATAGCACCAATAACATAACTAATGTTAATCTGAATGTTATTAGTCACATTATGAGCTATTTTTAAAGAAATAAAACACCACATTCATTTCTAGAGAGAACTAACTATCAGGTTTCGTGAGAAAGTTTTAGATCTCATAGATTTACACACCTTTTACTGCTCACCTACTGTACATATGAGAGTCTCTAATGTTGTAGGGAACAAAATACATGACCATACACCTCATTTCAAAGAAGCACAAAACAGTTGATTTGCTTTAATAATGCATTTGACTACTGTTTGGAATGTAATATGTGCTTACCTGAATGTTGTGTCTCCCACCAAAGGATTATCAGTGCTGTTTCCCATTGTTGCCATTCGAGTCTATTAGATGCTATAGGGAAATATATATAGATAGATAGATACACAATTAAGGAAAAACGCACCATAAACTTGACTGAAAACCCAGTAATGTTAAATGTCAGCTCAAAAAATGAGTCAGTAAACCACTGAACTAAAGAGTCTGTACTTAAAATAAATGTAGAAGTTTAAACTTTAAAGATAAACCAAAGACACAGATGTAAAGACTAACGCATTAACCAAATAAATTACACACAACACGCATATGATTTACGCCACATATAACAATAATTCAAATAAAACTCTTTTGCTACATACTTACAAAATGAAATAAGAGACTTGTCCTTTGTGACTGAAACTCAAAACTAAAATGAGATACTGATGTCTGAGGTTTCTGGTTTTCACACTTCTGTTTTTGTGACGAGACCGGGGGCTCTATAGAGATGCGCGTGAAGTTGGCCTATTAGATTGCCCTTCTAAGAGTTAATGCTCTCTTTTGCAAGAAGCACTGAGGTTGTGGTTGTATGCTAAGTCTACTGATACTCAGGAAGGCTTGTGGTAATGAGATACAAGGTGTTTTTAGTCAGGAGAGGTAAGCTGAATTTTATTAGTGAATTGAAAACAGTGTGGCCTGTAAAACATCCAATCAATTCATCAAATATGTAATTCAATATTAATTATGTCATTGCACGATGACAATGATTATTAATGCGTTCGTAGTTTGGCCTGCAAGGACAATTTCCTCATGTTTCCTCATTATACAGTATGTTTATAATGAGATGTTTATGCGCTGATTCTCTTCATTATTCTGTATGTAATTTGTGCTACCCTCCAAAATTTTATGTCGCCCATTTAGTCTGAAAAGTAATCACCACATTGTTATTTATTGTAAATCTAATCTAATCATGAATTTTAGCAAGCCAAAATATATATATTTAAAAAAAAAACATCTATCGTCTCCTTTACCACAGACAGAAACCACAAAACTGGCAAATTGAGCCGGAAAATGTGAAACACCTTGCTGTATTTTACCACTGTCTGAAAGATTTTACACTTGAAGTTTTTGACTCTACCTCTCACATCCGTTTACATCTTTAACCATCTCACTAATAGGAGGGGACCCTCCCCAAAGTCTTGTCAATTTCACACCATCTACCTTTGCAACCGATTTTACGGAACAGGTTCTCATGCTCAGCTGCTCCACCAAAACTCAGCCACTATGGAAGAGCTCATACAGAAGAAGCTGCATCCAATGTCCAGCAACATCCATGCATGAGCCAGAACCTACATGGTAACCTGGAAGTCTGTTTGAACTTGTATTCTTAAACACAGTATCTACAGTGTTTTTTTTCCCCCAGTAAATGTAAGTTTTTTTTATGCAATGCTCAAACCTCTTTGTTTACTTCTGGGATGTGGATAAAATAAGAATGGTGCTCTCACTACTCATTGGAACTGAGGAAGTGAAAGTCGAAGTGGTGTCATTGCTGCTCATGCTACATGTTTCCATTTGTCTTCGAGCAAGACTTTGCTCATCAAATCTCCAGGAAAGTCAGCGTGGCTGCTAAAATAAGTTCATGACTGTTCCAGGTTGTGAACTGACATTACTGAAAAAGGAATAGTGGAAACAGACAACCTTATAAAGGCAGTGTTACACCAGGGCCTCAATGCTATAAAAAGCCCGAATTAAAAACAAGTTAAGTTCTTGTATACTGTGATGATTAACTGTCAGGTGTGAAGTATTTACACTTGAAGTTTTTGATAAACCAAAGATAAACCAAGTTCTTGTATACTGTGATGACTAACTGTTAGGTGTGAAGTATGTAAAGGAAAAAAAGTATATATATATCCTTTACATACTTCACACCTGCCTAAAACTATATATCACACATCAATATATGGTGCGATTATGCTTTGGCCTAAAACCTGCATAACAGGATTTTGGACGGTCAGTCTTGTGTATCATTAACCATTTCATATCATGATATGTAGGTTAAAATAGAGTCTGAAACAGAAACAGCTGGGTAGAAGCTTAAAACTGATGTGTTTGTAGTTTATAGACCATGGCAAGACTGACTACAACAACAAGATGCCGTGGAAGGTAGTTCTACTACATCAGCAAGATTTCCTCCACGCAATGTTTTTACAGCAGACTGGGGATTTCTTAATGCAGCAGATGAAAAGCACATCATGCTTCCCTTTAACATCAGCAAAGAACTAGCTCTGAACTGGGTCAAAATTGGAAATATTTGGCTGTATCAGAAGGCAGGATGTTTGCCAAAGGCCTGAAAAGAGGTACAATAATGAGTCTCTTCAGGCAACAGTGAAGCATGGTGGAGATTTCTTGCAAATTTGGGACTTAATGTTTGCAGATGGAGTTGAATATTTGGTATCAGGAAGATACCTATTTATCGTGCAATACCATTAGGGAAGCATCTGATTGGCCCCAAATTTATTGACCCCAAACATATAGCCAATGTCATTAGGAATCTTCAGCATAGAGAAGATTAAGGGGCCCTGGAAGTGATGGTTTAGGCCCCACAGAGTACTGATCTCATCATTTAATCCGGCTGGGATTATATGAAGAGACATATTCATATCTCTTGAATATTATTATATTATGATATTATATGAAGAGACATATTCATATCTCCTGATACAGAAATGCTTTAATAAATGCTTATGAATCATTTATTACTTTATTCTTTTCACAAAACATCCCTTTTCAAATCTTGGAGCCTGGGTAAACCACAAATTACAGCAATAACTTCTGCATTGCTTCGTGCAGCACAAATTGCAATACCATTCTGCCAGATCAATAAACGAGTTAATAAATGCCTGAATTGCATAGTTGAGATTAACACAACATGTACATTAAGATATACAATAATACACATCAATCAATATTTACATTAAATAATGAATGAATGAATGAATCAAATTATCAGTGCATCAATCTGCAACAATGTTTTTCTTGTTGTCAAAACTGAAAGGTAATGTTGGTGCTTGAGGTTTATGGTTTTCAAACTTGCTCTATGGAGACATGATGCATGATGCTTGCGAGTTAATTAGTCTGCCCAACTAACAACTAATGCTCTCATATGCAGTAGCACTGATGTTGTGGTTACATTTACTGAGCTTACCGGCTTCTCAGGAAAACATGTGGTTATGAGACATGGGTTAAAAACAATTATTCCGAATAGACATGAAATGAATTTACTTTTTCAGTAGTGAATAAAAAGCAAAGTGGCATATACACTAGCGTACCAAAGACAAACAATCATTTGCACTTGGTCTAATGCGTGAGTTAACACTGTTTGGTATAATGAGGTTGTTATAATAATTGTATTTAACATCAGCTTTATACTGTGTTATAAGAGAAATAAAGCACTTGAAAAAAAAATCACTTCATCCATGCTGTACAGAATGTATGCCAAATCGTGCGTTTGAACATCAGGACAAAATGTAATTGTAAACATTTATAGTGTAGTAACACAGTGTGTTTTAGGTGTATGCATACGTGTTGTGTGTTTTCTACTTATAAAAGTAATAAAAGTTTCTATTATTACTTAGTTTTCAGTAAAAGTATTATATTACTATTGTTTATTACTTTTCTATAAAAACTAATATAAGACTATTACTTGAATTTGCTATGTGTTTCAAAAGAAATGGTAGAGTCACATACGTTTTCTAAATGAGTCAGGATGGTGAAGATGACGATGCACAAAGGTCAGACGCAGTGCTGATGCAAGACACTGCCTGTTTCTGTCCCAGAACAGATGGTAGATTCAAGATTCAAGATTCAAAGAACTTTATTAATCCCAGAGGGAAATTGCTTTGACTTGGTTATACAGTTGCTTTGTTTAATTTACCAGGAAGAAAGGAAAAATTTGATTAGACAAGGATAAAAATAAAATTAAAGAAATAAAAGTTTAAAGAAAAATAACAATAAATAGAAGTAAAATAGAATTAAAGATCATGATCCCAGCACGGCGGTATCTTCACAGGGGCGGTATAGGACGTGTCAAATAAAATCCGAATGATGGTGACATTCATGCAATCGATTTTCCAGTTTGCATGTCACATGTTTCACATCGCTTTGAGGGTTAATTAACCTTGTTCGGGCCCTGATTTTAATTTGTGAGCAAGGCAGACTTATGCCTGAAAAGGTCTCCAACTCAGAACAGAAGTATGAGTTTTTTTCTTTCTTAAAACATTAAGAATAATGTACTGTAAACCCAGTTTACACAATAAATAAGGTGAAAGTGTTTATTCTAGACAACAAGGATCATAGGTTAGGGAAAAAAACAAGGAAACAAGGAGAAAAGAGTAAAAGATACATACATACAATATGTAGCTGTGTTATCTACTTTACCTGAATAAAGCATTAGAGCAAAGTTGGAGCAAAGGGGTCTTTTTTTTTCTTTTTTTTCTTCTTTCTTCTTCCCTTCTGCTGAAGGGAAGTTCACACCCAGGGTGCTATAAACACCAGAGGTGATGCTAAGCACAGCAAAACTTATATAGCAGATGACCAATTCACTTCCGTCTACTTGGGCAGAAACACAAAATTCAGTCTATTTAATTTTAGTAATATCAGACACACATACAGCTTTTTAAGCAATAGGTTAGTCTTGTTAATTATAAATCCAAGAAGTGTGGAAGCTTGATTCCATTAGTACGTAGGTCACAAGTCTGGCACAATTCTGGTCAGATTTTTACCCATTAAACACAAACCTGTTTGTCTATGTTAGCCATCACTGCTGGTGCGACTTATTACTCCTTGACACCTTTACAGCTTGAAAAATTTTTTAAAAATGTATTTTTTTTTTAAACAGTTCCTGGCCATTTATTAAGTTCTTTCTCTCGTAACAATTTTCTTTTATGAGGAACCTACTTAAACTTCTTGTCAGACATTTTGACCTACGTAAGTAACCACAAGCTTGACCTATGGCTTGCATTTGAATACGTCACATGTTCACACAAATTCCTCTATGTTCTGCTGTTGTGTCGTGGTGCCCCTAAAGGTCACTTGTAAGTTGAATCAAACAGCAGACACAAACATGAATATCAGAAAAGGTAAAGGTCAGAAAATACACATTAATGCACAGATGCTTGAAGCACATTTCAAACAAAACTAATGCAAAATTAATGCACATGTGCGTTACTAGTTACTACAAGAGTAATATGTTACTATTAGTGCATTACTATATTAAAAAGCAACAGGCTATATTACTAGTTACTAAAAAATGTTTTGTCACTGGGTGCAACCTCTCAGAGGTTGGTACCCACTCCGCCTGGTGATGCTGCTGCCTGAGTCCCTTCATGAGACCTGTAAAATTAGCATCTAATGGAGGGTCATGGATGATATTTATAGGCCATAGGGAAATCATACTTCTCCACAGTGCCCCAGACAAGAATTATTTTTCATAAACCATCAACTCAAGCCACCATAAAACGCTCCAGTTATAACCTTCCACCCAAAATTGTTTAGAGGCAATAAAGTATGTCTGTGAACATTCTTAGTCATCCAGGTGAGGTTATCTGCGTGTTGATTCACGTTAACTGGACGTCTTTTTTGTTAGGTAGAAGTGTTTCACTACTCATCCAAGTAACTTCTTTAGTCTGAGGGAAGTTGGAATATTTCACATATTTGTATCCTTCAGGGTCAAAAGGGTCTTAATCATAGGTGTAATTACGATATCTTAGGCACAACCTGTCTCCTATTTTTCATGCTGCCCTTTCAGGCATCTCCAGGAAGTTCAAGGAAAGCCACACTAAAGACTCCCCCTTTTTCTGGTCGTGATCTTAATATCTTTATTGGTGGTTATTCTTAACAACTCTCCCTCCTGCTTTCCCCTTTACCATTATTTACTTAGCAAGGCTTTTCAGACAGGGGAGGATCTTATGTGGAACAAATATCTGGAACAAACTTCTCTCAGACTCCAGAAGCTATTTGCATGAGTAGTAAAATCTTCCAACCTACCAACACTCCAGTTGACATGACTCAATTCACAGACACATATTTTGGAGCCATTTATTTGGATGTTGGGAAAAACCTCCCAAGTAAAAAAAAAAAAGTATGCTAAGTATATTAAATCCTAGCATGCCAAAGCATACTAAAGTGTACTTTCTCCAGACTAATGACTAGTATACTTGAAGTTTGCTATTTTGGAGCAACTAATTTTGTATTAGGTGCATTTTAGTTGTAATTAAATTGTACAGAAGCACAATTTTAAATGTATTAAGTATACTTTTGTGTGCTAAAGTGGAACAATATGGCTGTGTGTGTACTAACGTATATACCTGACAGCAATTCATTAAATTAAAGTATTTTAATTTAATACATATTTAATGTAATATAAGTACATTGCAGCACTTTTTTTTTTTACTGTGTTACAAATAAATGAGTAATATATTTTGAATATATTCTTATTGCAGCAGTAGCATGCTGTTATACTTCTGGGCAATTACAAATACTAAAAAAGTACACTGTGTGGTTACTTTATTATATCATACGGTACACACAGTCTTCTACGCTACTGTATTGCAACTGTGTTACCAGTACACTAACATTTAGACCATTCATTAAGCATTTACAAATACTGAATGCATTTTCTACACTATAACATGTTTTTGAAACACAACACATTTGTAATTATAAGTAATTATGCAGCAGATTTTATTCATAAGTTCAACAGATTTCATTTGCATGAGGTTACCAAAAAACAACAACAACAACAACAAAAAGTACTATAGTTTATTTGTGTTCAACAAAATGTCAGGTTGTCCCAGAAACACACAAATTGTTGTCTCAACAAACCCCAGTGAAAAAAAATAGACTTTAGTGAATTACAAATATAGTGAAATTTTTGATAGACCGTTGCAAATATATTAACACAAAAAGTTGTAACATCAGTTAATATATAAAAAGTATACTAACATCATGCTTTTACCAAATTTTGGAATTAAACTTTAAATATACCTCAAAATAATTGTATTATAGTACACTTTCCAAAAATATATTATTGGAAAATATACTTTAAGTGAAAAGTTGGTCTAATTTCCAAAGTATACTTATTTGAACTTTGTTTTTCAATGTATTTTTTGTATATTAAAAAAATATATATGCTTGAAATTATAATTGTACAAATGAACAGAAAGTATACATTAGAATATAATTTTTTAATATACAGTAGTCCCAGTATATTATCAGTTAAATTTAAATGTACTTATTCATATGTACTTATATTTAGTGCACTCCTCTCTCGTGCGTGTGCGCTTTTAGACTCGTTTTTGCACGCTGAATCTCTCTCTCTCGTGCGCGCTCTCAAACTCGGTTTTGTGCGCTGAAAATCATTTTTGCCGGTTCATAGATTTATGTTTGCACTCTCTCACTCTCTCACTCATCTGTGCAATCACTGTCATAAAGCGACACTTGTACAAACTGCAGCAGCATCATAAAACTGCAACTATTCCAGCCAACCAGAGACTAGAATCGGCGCCACACCAGCCTGAACCTGAAGGCGGGCAGATTCGGCCTGTCTGTTTCCTGACTGGCTCCCCAGTCCTCCACTTCTAGTTTGAATTAACGGCTGTAAGCTGCCTCATGGCATGCATTAGTTTGTATCATTATTATTTTATTTTCATCGGCATAAGGTAAATTTTATGGGTTTTTGTTAGGTCATTTGTAATTAAGTACATATTTTAAGCTGTAGAATGTATTGTCTAATGTGTTATTGCTAAATCTTATGTGCTTGTGGTATAATGGCTCTGTAGCTCTCGGCCTGTTTTCAGTCTCTGTGTAACAGCTAGAATCAACACACCAGGTTTAAACTAATACTGTACCTGTATATTTTAATACTAATGGCTGTCTTTCCAAGTAAAAAAAAAAAAAAAAGTATTATAAGTATATTAAATCCTAGTGTGCTTTGGAAGTTACACTTACCTTTTACTTTCCTTTTCCTACAATATATTTTTGGAATGTGTACAATAATACAATTATTTTGAAGTATGTTTAAAGTTCAATTCCCGAAAATTTGTAAAAGGATGATGTTAGAATACTTTTTACATATTAAGTAATGGTACAACTTTTTGTCAATATATTTGCAATGTACTATCTGTACATTACAATGTACTAGCAATTTGATAACTCTGCAAGTTCTGCCTTATATGTCCTTCAGCAATTAAGTTTTCCTCGCCACAGGTGTGTCAGGTTGGTGAGCTGGGATAGCATGGACTGTCGTTCCCTCTCCTCGGGTACCAGAATCACCAGGCTCACCTAGTAAAACTGGGACTGTCGGAGGATGCCTCAGGGTGAGGCGTGTCGGTGGAACCTTACAAATTCAAGCTACAGTTAGATAAATGATACCATGCAATGTTGATATTCATAAGCAATATTACAGACAATTTTAATGCTAATAGATGTATTATTAGTTGCGCTTGGCTTAGCGGGTGTAGTATTGCTTTAATGTGGTTACAAGTATGAGTCATTTTGCTACCATGGTTATTTTTAAGACTGTTATGTGGCATCTAATATAAACTTGATTGTTGCTAGGGTAGATAGTGATACAGTTGTGCAACCATGATTTAATCAATAGAAAGATTTAAAACTAAAATTTAAACTGTTGTCTAAACAAAGACAGACATTAGTATTAGAATATACAGGTACAGTATTAGTTTAAACCTGGTGTGTTTATTCTAGCTGTTACACAGAGACTGAAAACAGGCAGAGAGCTACAGAGCCATTATACCAAAAGCAAAGTACATAAGATTTAGCAATAACACATTAGGCAAAGCATGCTATAGTTTAAACTATGTACAGTGGAACCTTGGATTACGAGCATAATTCATTCCTGAAGTGAGCTCGTATTCCAAAACACTTGTAAAACACTCGTAAATCAAATTTACTTTTCTCATAAGAAATAATGGAAACTTAAATTATTCGTTCCACAGCCCAAAAAAATAAATACATACAAATAATTAATACAAAATATAAAATAAAAATAAAACAAATTAACCTGCACTTTATCTTTAAAAAAAGGAAAAATAAATCCTGACAGATAAGTATTTCCGTTTATGCTGTGTGTGACGTTAACGGAAAAACTGTTTTGTCAGAAAAATTAGCAATGAACACTAATGACACTCGTGTGAGCGCATACTAACAGAATCACTGCTGTAAAGTAAAACAAACAAACAAATGAAGCAGCCCATTACCTTTGAAAAGAATCGCGACAGAGCAGAGTTTCTGTGTAGAGCAGAGTGTGTGTGTTTGCACACACACACACACACACACACACACACACTAAAGGCGAGAAAGAGAGAGAGAGAGAGAGAGAGAGAGAGAGTGTGAGAACCGGCACGGTGTCAAATTACGTGCACACACACACACATGACAGAGAGAGAAGATGGATTTTTAACAGACAATTCCTTTGACTTCATGCTTGGTTTGTGCTCTGACATGAACTGTCAACTGTGGGACCTTATATAGACAG
>JAQMYL010000033.1:4720058-4738608 GCA_030014365.1 Clarias pachynema | reverse complement strand
ACACACACACACACACACACACACACACACACACACACACACACACACACACACACACACACACATACACACACACATGTTGTGTCTACTTGTTTATTTTTATTTTTTTTAAATAAATTTTGGTATAAATTGAAAGGCATGTTTCAAATTAAGCTTAGACAGGGTGGAAATTTTGATAAAACCTGGCAACTTTCCCCATAAGCCACAGCTCTTTTCTTTTTTTCTTTTCTTTTCTTGTTTTGTTCTATGAACTCCAATACTATAACCGCATTTAAAATCAGATTCAGGTTTATTGAAGAGTACATTTAAACATTCGAAAGAATTTGCCTTAGTAATGAGGTTCAAACTGTTAGAAAACAGACATAAAACAAGAATAAAAAGAAAATCTGCTTAACTAAACCTATGCTGAATATATACACATGTCATATGTTAAGATAAAAAAAAAATCTGTACAGTGAGAAAACAAAACAGAGGCAGAGCAGAATGTGTGAATACTGTATGCATAGCAAGTGTGCAACGTGCTACGTCAATAGATCTTCTTGTGTAGATGCATGTAGTAGAGGAGGTTTAAAAAAAAATTAAAGACTGTAATTAGACATCTAGGGTCGTGTTTAGTAAGAAAAAGAACATGTCATCTGACCCGACACTAAATGGAGTTATTTTCTCAAAGCTGATGAGCAAAAAACTCTGATAATTATAATTTATACATATTTTATTATATTTTTCTAATTTATTTCCATTTTTCTTTTATTCTGTTAAGCTGCTTTATGACACACACACACACACACAAACACACACACTATACAAATATTTCATTAATTTGAATTGAATGTATTCCTCTTAAATGATAACAATTTTTGGGTGATTATTATTTAATTTTATTGAAACAATGACCATTGTTAAAAGCGCTATATAAATAAAATTTAATTGAATTTAGTAATAAAGATGTCTTTTTTTCATAATTACATTTAATCCATGTGCCGGAGAACTTACTGTATGGGTCGAGTGGTCGGGAGTTTACAACCATTTAGTCATATGGTGCATGTAGGGCATTATTACAGTATAATCCTATTGTTTAAATTACAGCCAGATTAACCATCGGTGCTTTAGACAATGAACCCTTTTAATGTCTTTATTGGTAAATAAATAAATGCAATTGCAGGTTAAGTGCTGTTAAATATGAGGAATGACAGAGGAGTTCAGGAGACCTCATGTCAGGCAGCATAACAGCATTCTGTCTTTGATCTTGGATTATTTTACTAGAAAACATTTTGTATTTCTTACTTATCATTGAAATGAATTCGTAGTCTTGTTCATTATAGAAATTGCTTATAAATTTCCCCATACAGTACCACATTTTATTATGCCACCTGCACCACTGGTCACATTAAAGCAAGAACACAAATGCTGCAATTATCCTCCCTATAATTGTATCTGTGGTAACTTTGCCATAGACTCGTGACATTACATCATAAGATAAATGAACAAAGGAAGCAGAGACAGACTTACTGACTTTATATAGCAAATGATCTAATCAGGTTCTGTAAACTGTGACCACATCTTTTAAATAACCTGAAATGACACGAGCCTTCAACATCAGCTACAACTGTAGAAGCTAAAAACTAATTCTGCTACACAGGCACGATTAATTAATATGATACTATCAGATAAATTATTTTAACTCAACACTTTATGTAAAGACACCAATACAAGCTCTTTGTACTTTCCTAAATGTCTTGTGTCATGATGCAGATCCTGAAACCCGCTTATGTCCATTCATTAATGTTCCATTAATAGGTACAAGAGTGCTGGTTACATACATAATAAACATGTCATGATGAAGGAATATTAACAGGTTTAAGATATTGCAGGTCTCACCTTGAGATTATTATGACTCTTAACCCCTTCAATGACACTGAGATTTAATAAAACACTGTAGTGCAAAAAATTAAAATAAAATAAAATAAAATAAAATAAATAAATAAAATCATGACTGTACACTAATTTAAAACAAACACAAAGTGTTTTACAATTGTATTCGAACAGCTATTATGTGTTAAAAGTTCTCACCTGTGTGTCATGAGTATCCAAGGACTGCTGGTGTTGTGTGCCATCTCTGCCTTTCAATTAAACTCTAAACAATTTTGCTGAAGTAGAAATAAAGAAAAATGCAAAAAGACGTTAAATGATTGTAAAGCCAAGTAAAGCACCTGTGCACACCACGGGTTTCTATAACATTTGCTACCAGAAATAGGGCAAATGCCAGTTCATGAAATGAGTCAATAACCTGCAAAATTGTACTTTCTATACATAAAAAAAGAAGTACAGTACTAAAGTCTTACCTATGAAGACCCACAAAAGACAAAATGATCGCATGCAACAAAATTATTATAGTTATAAAATAAATCATGCAAATAATAAGCAATGGGCAAAATAATTTCAGAGAATACTTACAAAAATATTAAATTGATGGACTTGGCCTTTGGGTCTCAAAGCCAAAAGTAAAATAAAATAACAGATGTTTGAGGTCTCTGGTTTTGACACTTCCGTTTTGTAAAGAGTATGGGGGCTCTGTGCAGAAGTGCACAAAAGAAGCTGCACTTAATTAAGTTTGCTCAGAGCAAGCTTACGATTGGCTCTTGACATATTGAAACTAAGGTAGTGGCTAATGTTTTTTTGCAATTTTGTTTTTTTTGTTTTAAGCATGCAATGCATTCAAGTTCAGGATGTCTTTTTTGTTAGTGAAACGCTTGCATGAAGTGTAAACATGCTTCCCTTACACATCAGTATGCTTCTCACTTGAAACCCGAGTGTAGTGTAACTGACTGAAAGGTGTAAGATCGACACCATTGATGCATTATCAGACCAGACTATCAGTGGTTTCATCAAATGTAGTCACGTGCACAAAGGATGTTTCCCTGACGCTCAGACACTGATCAAGGTCACGACAGGGCATTTGGTGGTAATATTAGCTCAGATACACAGCTGCATTTGTGAGTTCAAATGTTTGCAAGTTCCTAATGCTCTACTGGGTGCATACCATGTTTTTACTGAATGCCAGACATGATCAACTAAAAAGCCTTCACCCTTGCATTATCCTTTTAGTTTTCTTGCCAAAAGCATTTTTTCTGGCATAAAGGATGATTTAGCAAATAATCCAACTTTGTATACCATTACAACACCCTTGACTGTATTTAAAATGTGCCTTCTTATTTATTTCAACAATTATGGCTTATGGATATGCCAAAAAATCAGGCTGAAATTGGTACTATGACTCAATTTTGTGTATTTTTCCTTAAAATCATCTGTGATTTCACAAAAAACACAAAATATGAAAAGAATGGAAAATAGAAAAAAATAAATCTGATATACTTACTGATAGACAGTAGATGAGCCTCAAAACTGATAAGGCTAAAATTTGTTTAGATCTCTTTACCCCACCTGCTGCTACCTGTTGATTTGGAAGGTGACAGAATGTTCTCTGGTTTATTTACTTCTCGAAGAGATATATAAGTCCTGAGCCAAACGCCCTGCGTAAACAAGTATCACGTACACCAAAGAGCATGAGCCGTTCGCACGCTCTACAGAAACCAAAGAGGGGAAAGTTTTATAGACGTCTGGATGAATAATTCAAGGGAATCAGGAGAAAGAAGGAAGCATATGATGGTTAATTGGGACTCAAATGAGTTAAAAGGGATTTAATTAAAATGATATACCACAAATGTACACAAACCTACATAATATGTACATTGAATGAGAATTGGTACAGTAGGTGGGTAGATCATAAAAAATAATTTCAAATTTGACACTGTGGTTAACACCAACACCTCACACCTCCAGGGTTGGGGGTTTGAAACTCGCCTTCGGTCTGTGCACGTGGAGCTTACGCATTCTCCCTGCGTTTGGTGGGTTTCCCCAGGTACTCTGGTTATACCTCCCACATCTGATCGGCATTTCTAAATTCCCCATAGTCAGTGGTGGGTGGAGTATCCAAAACAGTAGCTGTACTTCGAAATAATATTACTCAAGTAGAAGTAAAAAGTAGTCATCCAGAATATTACTCAAGTACGAGTAAAAAAGTATTCGGTGAAAAGACTACTCAAGTAACTGTTTCAATCGCAATGTCCGATATTTTTTTTTATTGTTTAAATATATATATATATATATATCGGTTTTGGCAGATAGAGAAGACACCGCAGTATGTATTTGTATATGATGCCACGGATGAATCATATTTTATGGGATTCATAGAAATGTTCAACATGTGTGTTGGCGATTAATTCTGTACTGAAATATACTTATTTATTCATAGACTGTTACTGTAACATTATATGTCCAATTAAAGCATATAATCACAAAAAAGCATTCTATACTCACCGCAACATTGTACACTAACCGCAAGATCTCACTATTTGCAACATGGATTTATGTGAGTTCCGCATAATTTGATAAAAATGCGGAAACTTTTGTTCGCGCATGCGCAGTAAGCGTATGTACGACAGATTCACAGGTAGGATGAATTTAAAGATCACTGGCTAAAGATTTTTTTCCACTATGCCGCTGATTGGTCAAATGGAGTCATGTGATTATTGTTGCTGCGTCTGATTGGTGGTAGATCCACCAGCTTGCATGTGTAGAATAAATGGTTAGAAAAGTAACGACTCGAGTGTAGTCGAATGTAGCGGAGTAAGTAGCGTTTTTTATTTTCTTTCACAAATCCACTCAAGTAAAAGTAAAAAGTATGGTGCAGTAAAACTACTCATAGAAGTAATTTTTTTTTCTCCAAAAAGTTACTCAAGTAAATGTAACGGAGTAAATGTAACTCGTCACTACCAACCTCTGCCCATAGTGTGACTGTGTGAGTTTATGCTTGTGCCTTAGCACCGCATTCAGGGTATTAATTTTGCATTGTGGCCTTAATCTTCTAGGAAAGGCTTCAGGCTCCCTGTGATCCTACACACCGTATAAGCAGTATGGATATGTTTGTGTTTGGAAATGTTCTCCAACAAACTTCCAAGATTGTATTTTTATTTTGTTTTAAAATCACATGATAATAAAAATCTGAATTTAATAAAAATTTGATTTTTATTATTATTATTATTTTGTTGTTGTTGTAGTAAACATTTTCTTAAACGTATTATTCCAGGTAAGTCCATTTCAGCTGTAAAATTGTAAGTTGTAAAAATTCCAAATTGTAACAGGATGCAGTAAGGTTTCAAGTAGCTGAATTTTACATTCAGAAAGTGATTGTAAGTACGTAGTGTTGGTCTTCTACACATCTTGTTTACATCTAGCTGTCACATCACAAGTAAACAGACTGTGGATCGATGGGCTTGCAAGCTTTTCTTAACCACAATCACAAGAAATCCAGAAACGCCAACCAAAGAAACCAATATATTAGAAGTCTTATGGCTTGTACACCTACTTTTTAGGGTTATGATGGTGCTCGGGAAAAACCTGCCTTCTCATATAGTGCGACGTGACGTTATTTAGTCAGAAATGTGGGTCAGTTGGTGAACGCTGTCTCGAATTGTTTTTTTTGTTTTTTTTAGCTTTGTACTCAAAAACACTCGCTCCTACTGTAGTTGCTGAAGGCTGAATAAAATGTACGTTTTTCGAATGACTAGGGATAAAACAAAATTATATAAGTGCATTTTTCAGCACGTATCATCAGCTCAATAAAAAAAAAAAAAAAAAACATTAACAGGGAATTCTTGTAAAATTACTCCAAGCACTTAATTGATTAACAAATTCATAAAATCAGGGATAAAATAAGATGGAACAATAAAAGTATCCAAGTTACATCAATGTATCATCAATGATGCAATTTTATTTATTATAGGAAGTCACCTAAACTAGTGATTCATTGATAGATTTTGTAATGTTCGCAAAACTTTTCTTCTTGTAAACTTTCCTAGCTGCGGCTTTTTTTTTTCACACAAGTACGTCGTTTTTACCATAAACACCCCACCTACCCAATCATCGCCACCCCTTCCCCCACGGAAATACACATTGTTCCTCTTCAGGCTTAGCGGGTCTGTATACATGCCTCTGTTTGTCTTGTTATACTTTAGTTCTGAGCTGTGGTTTCTTGGTTTCCTCTTTTCCTAGTTGTCAAAGGCTGGTTTCAGGCCTGGTTCATCTGATAAAATATACACTTCATATATTTAAAACTTATATTTATCTATATACAAGAAGTGTCCAAGTCAAACCGGGACTTTTGATTGTTCAGCATGACATAAGGTTCTGTATAACACAGTAAAACCTCACGTTACATGGGGAGAAATCAACCAAAGTACTGAAGAAGTCTTAAGTTGTTGTTTATCTAGAGGAAGTTTATTCTAACACTCTAGATGCACAGCTTCCTTGATCTTTGAGAGATGGTGGGACCAGCTGAGCTGTGCTTGAGGATGGACGGAACATGGTGAGTGTGGTGTGGGGTGTGATTAGAGCTGAGAGGTATGTGGGTGCTGGGCCGTTTTTTTCATCTTTGAAGGCGGGCATCAGGATTTTAGAATTGATGTGGGCAGCTACAGGACGCCAGTGCAGGGAGCAGAGAAATGGGGTGGTGTGGGAGAACTTGGGAAAGTTGAAAACGAGATGTCCAGCTGCATCCTGGATCAGCTGCAGAGGACGAAAGGTGCACAGAGGCAGACCTGCTAGGAGCGAGTTGCCGTAATCCAGTCTTGAAATAACAAGGAACTGAACAAGCACCTGAGTAAACTGTGAAGAAAGAAATGGGCGGATTCTTCGACAAGATTGAGTAAGGTTAGCAGTGTGTGGGGGGAAATGACAGATGAATGTCCAGAGTTACCCTAAGATTGTGGGCAGTGGCTGAAGGAGCGATCTGATTGTTGTCCAGGGAGATAGCAAGGTCTTGACCATGGGGACAAGTTTTATTTGTCCAAACATGTTGAAATGCCTTGGCGCAAGGTCAAGACTGTATGAGGGATAAGGCAATAACTCCTAGCTTAGTTTCTGCAATGTATAAGTGGTGCTGGTGAATGATTGTGTGTACAGTTCCCACAGACACATGCGTTCAGGCGTTCTGTTCCCTGTATGTTCATGGGAACAACTGCAGTTTAATGTGGTTGAGAGTCTCATCAGTTTCACTCCTTCACTCACAAGAAATTTCAAGTCCCCCCATGTATCTATAATTATTTTTTTTTTTGTGGTTCATTTTCTAACATTTCCACACACATGCACACAAACACACACACACACATATGAAGCTACTTTATACCCATTGTTCATTAATATAAAATGATATAAATGTATGTCCTTTTCTATGAACTCACTTCATACATACATTACAGTTACCAACTGAGTATAAAGTCTGATATGCTTTCCAGTGTTCGGGTGCAACACGTTTCAAAAATGTAATCCGTTATTCAGACAATTTATTTAATCCGTGAGCCAGACAGCAGTGATTCCGTTAGTGTGTGTGTGTGTGTGAAAGTCCTACAAGCCCCGCCCTAGATAACCCGCCCCTCTCTGTTATTCCTGCCATTAGTAGATAACAGATTATGGGCCAAACTTAATGATGGTAAAATAATTATAAAGGTCTTGACTAAAACAACATGCATGAGGAATCACAAAGGAGTTTTCATTTTCTGCAATGGAAAAGTACTCCAACTAGTTACTTTTATCAGAAGGTAATGCTGTAATGTAACTGATTACTTTTCAATGCCAGTAATTTTGTAACGGAATTACAGTAGTTAGTTTAAAAAGTAACGTCCCCCAACACTGATGCTGCCCTTGGTACAGTACATGTGTACTTTTTTTTTTTTTTTGTAAGCACAGAAAGTTTGGAAAGACAGTGATAAGCACAGTCCAATAAATTAAGATCAACATTATAAATTGATTAATCTTTGCAGACAAAGTTTCAGAGCCATAGAGTAATCCAGTCCAAAAAAGAGTCAAAAGTTGACAGGTCAGAACTTACAGAGTAGAAGAATTGTGGTTGGGCCAGGATCTACCTCCAGGACTGGGGACAATTAGCTCTGGCTAAGGGTCTAAGATGTCCAGAAACCATACCTAATCCTGTCCATAGACACTGTCAATCGGATGAGTTATTTGTATCAGTTGTTCATAACCACCCTCAATGTCCAGAAGGGGTAGTGGTTTAAGTACTGATGTCCACCCCAGTGGCTCTTCTTGTTGGGCTCATAAAATCTAATATATAATTTTCTATTGAACAGGGTTGTCATTCTATCTAAAGGGAAGAATGGGATTAACAGTGCATTTACCTAAAAATCTAATGTTTTCAGGAAACTTTATCGTCACTATAAACCAGATGTTGAACGCTATTTAATTGACATTATGTTGAGTGAGATCACAATGAAAAGCGTGCCTGCGAATGCCACCATTTGCCTCCTGACACCGTGATATTTATTTTATACTGAACGTAAACCACAAAGATGCATTTACTGAGCATCGAGTTTCAGTTCATGCTTTTCATATTATACTTTCATATTACTGTATAAGTAAGTAAATCAACTAAAATAACTTAAATCAAATTGTCTGCACTCTGACAACAATTTAGAAATGTTTCGCACAGTGGTAAAATATGCTACTAAATACAGTATTCAAATTAATAAAAATAAGTCAAAATGTTACCTTCCTCCAGATTCATTTCTGGAATCCTGTCCATTTGCTAAAAATATCCATTTTTTTTTGCTTTATAAAAAGGCATTTGCACATCATAATCATTCGACGTTGTTTAAAATAGGCGGAACTGTAAACTTCTCAACTTCCTTACAGTGTTTTTCTGTGGTCCTTGAGTTATTTAAAAAAAAACATTTTCAGTTCTTCTTTCCAAGGAATCCGAGACAAGCTTTTTCTAGGAGTAATATTTCTGCATGGTAACCTGTAAACAGATTTTAAGCAGAACTTAAAACATGGTCCCCAATCACAAAAATACATAAAGAAGAAGAAGATGGCATTTAAGAAGGGTCAAATTATTGAGCTAAATCAAGCAAAGGAGAAAGCAGAATTGAAATTATTTTATTATTTAAAATGCTTCATATTTCAAAGCAGTTATACATAAACATAAAATATATACTGAAATCATGAACAAGATATTGCGATACAGTTAAACCTTGGATTGCGTGAATAATTTATTCCAGAAGCATGCTTGTATATTATTGCACTTGTATATCAAAGAGAATTCCCCCAAAATAAATAATGCAAACTCTGATAATTCATTCCACAACTCAAAAATATTTGTATAAAAAGTACAAATAAAACAAATTAACCTGCACTTAACCTTTGAAAAGAATCCTGACAGAGCAGTGTTTCCGTTAGAGTAAAACAGTGTTCCTGTCTTACACAGTAGCCCCTCTCCCTCCTCCCAAATAAGAGACTATTACACTCATACAGTATGCGTCCACGTGCATGCACAAAACACACACATGCACACAAACACGCGCAAAAACACACAAACGGAAACACTGCTCTGTTAGGAAACTTATTTAACAAGAATCCTCTCCAATGACACTTGCGCGCACACACATGCACACACACACACTAATGGAATCACTGCTGAAAGAGACTCTAGATCTTTAACAAGGAACCTCTCTAATGACACTTGCTTTTGCTTTATGCGCACACACACATGGTCACAATGTTATAATAAATAGGAGAAGCGTGCATGGATGTTGACTATACGAGTGACGCACGTGTACTAAGACTGAGCATGGCCAGAGATGATTACCTATAATCCCGCACAGCAAGAGAGAAGAACCATTGGCTCAGTTGTAATCACGTGACGCTCAGCAGACAAAGCGCATGCGTACTACTTGTATATCAAGACCTCATTCGTTTATTAAGTTAAAATTTATTTAAAAATTTAGCTTGTCTTGCAAAACGCTTCCAGACCGAGTTACTCTCAATCCAAGGTTCCACTGTATATTACTTTGTTAAATACACTATATAGACAAAGTATTTAGCCAAACCTGTTAATTATTGAATTCAGGTGTTTCAATCAATCAGGCCCCTTATCCCCAGTGAAGCGCAATCTTAATGCTTTATCATACCAAGACATCCTGGACAATGCTACGCTTACAACTTTGTGGCCACATGACTGTACCCCAGTGCACAAAGCAAGGACTATAAAGACATGGCTCATTGTGGAAGAACATGACGTGCCTGCGCAGATCCCTGACCTCAACCCCATTGAGCACCTTTGGGATTAACTGGAACGGAGATTGCGAGCCAGACCTTCTCGTCCAACATCAATGTCTGCCCTCATATCTAATTCCCACAGAAACACTCCATGATTTTGTGGACAGGCTTTGATAAACAGTGGAAGCTGTTATAGCTGCAAGTATTGAAGTAAATGTATTTGGATACAATGTCATTGCAGGTTTGGCCAAATACTTTTGTCCATATAGTGTATACCAAAGGTAGAAGCATTTTGGATCATGTATCTTATTTAGCTACTATGTATACATGCATAACATTTGCCATTAGAACGGGGAAAAAGTTTAATGAACATATTTAGAGCTCCTTCTATGATGAGCCAATGTAGCCTAATGAGTGTATAAACAAGAGGACAGCATGGCACCAAACATGGCAGCATTTACACCCATTGTTTACTTTAGAAGCATTTTTGGTATGATTGACTGACTGATTGCCTAACCCGCCCATCCTGGCCTGGCCTGAATGATCACTGCTTTGTGTTAATTTGAGATTTTTAAACATGAAAATGCATATTGTGAGACACCAGAAGAAAAACTTATGATTGCATCAAATTGGCAGATACAGCACTAATGATCATTGAAATATATAAATGCTAAGTTCTAATCATAAATCTTTCACATGTGCAATATATTAATTTTACTGTTATCTGAAAAAAGGTTTTGGACCTTTGTGTCATGACTGACTGAGCTACCATATTTTGTCACAGGAAGAGCAGGGCTAAAAGCAGATATAAGGCAAACCCATGAGAAAAAGATGACGTTCAGAAGAAAACGAGGAAACATCGTCTGTGAAGCCTGTTGATAAAGTATCCACAGCCTTAGTGAACCTTGAGATCACGTGACATTCTTGGCGAAGTTATACAGAGCAGGACCAGGATTGACAGGGATGACCTCAATGGAGCTAGACGACAGAGCAAAGACCTCAGCAAATCTTTTGGAGGAGAGTAATCCTCAGACATGGAACAACAACCGCCTTGGTGAAAGTGCAGGGCACCCTTTTTTGGTGAAGCCTGCATGCTGGGCTGTATCTACGTCTGTCTCGAGCTCGTAAGGTGGTGCCGGTGCCATGCCTGGCTCGACCTGCTTCAGAGTCAGTCTCAAGTAGGACCTGAACATTATAGAACTGATCAATATTAGCATGCATATGCTACTTAAATAAAAATAGCCTGAACACATAGACTAGGAAATGTATATAAATCTGCCATTAAATCAAGATAAAGATTAATATTGGGTTAGGGTTTTACATGTGTATCACCATCGTCCTTTCAAGAAGTAGCAGCAGAAGTTTGTACACTTCCTGTAGTAGCTCAACCTTTACACTTCCTGCTGTATTCTTTCTCAAACCCTGAAAGGCCCAATAAACTTGTTGCCCTATTCTGCTTACTTTGGCTGGTTGTTACTTCCATCATTTTCTTTTCTTTTTTTTTTTTTAAATACCCTCCTAAGCTGTTGCCTAAAATACACTTTCATAATGCAAAAAAGTACTATAGATAAGCTGTTAAAAAGACAACAATGAGACTTGTTTTTAAATTGGAAGAAATGTTTAAATGTGACTTTATTTACCCTCAAGACTTATCTCAAGTCTGTTATATAAATATAATCCAGTGGAGGGCAGTAACAACGCTTTGTGTCACACTCAGGGTATTCTGCTGCGATATGCCCCAAATCTCAAAGTTTCAGAACCTATGTGAGCAATAGCAGGCACTCAAATGCTAATTATCTGCATCCGTCATAAAAATAAATAGTATGGCACAGTATAATGGTCTCACCCCAGGTCAATATACAGCCTATAGGCTAATTCACTTTGAATTATTACTAAGATGCCCAGTTTAAAAGTATAAATATATCAGTGTTTTGCTCTGCTTATTCTTTTAAATTACACGTGTGTGTGTGTGTGTGTGTGTGTGTGTGTGTGTGTGTGTGTGTGTGTGTGTGTGTGTGTGTGTGTGTGTGTGTGTGTAAGGGCTGAGAATAAAATAAATAAAAATAAATAAATAAATAAATAAATTACTAGCCTAATTAATCACAGTTTTTTGATTAATTGGAAATGATTGCAATTACATTTAATTACAAAATTGCAATAATACCTGTTTAAACTAATATTTTTCAATATTATCATATTATAATACTTTATTGTTAGATATTTAATATATTACTACTAAAACTTTAACCAGTGACATATAATTACCAATTTCTATAAAAATACCAATGAAACAAGTTCAAATTTAATTTCAGTGCTTTAAAGACAATTGAATGAGATTGATAGCGCCTCTGTTTGGTTTCTTGCCGAATTCGGCACTGGCCATTAAGGCCAGACAACTCCACTTTAGTCTCATCTGTCCATAAGACATTATTC
The DNA here is from genome assembly GCA_030014365.1 of Clarias pachynema. Taxonomy (NCBI): domain Eukaryota; kingdom Metazoa; phylum Chordata; class Actinopteri; order Siluriformes; family Clariidae; genus Clarias; species Clarias pachynema. The sequence goes on along the minus strand of JAQMYL010000033.1, from coordinate 4,726,050 downwards.
TAGAAGCCTTGTATTTTGCAGTTTTGTGAGCTGTGCTTCCATATTCTTTTTAGACAGAAGAGCAACTCTTTCAAGCAAACCATTTTTGTTCAGCGTTCTTCAAATTGTGTTGTCACAGACATTTAACATGCTTGTGAGTCCTGTAGTGTCTGAGATGTAGCTCTAGTGTATTTCTCTGAGGATTGCTTGGTCCGACCTTGGGGTTAATGTTCGGATACATCTACTCCCGGGAAAATTGGCAACTGTCTTAAATGCATTGCTTATGTCTTACCCTCTTGGCATTGTGTTAACACACACCTGAACTACTTAAACATCTGCTTTTATAGAGGTCTGCACATCTGCTGATGATCAATTAATGAAGGGGTGATGATTAGCAGCACTTAGCTGATGGGGGTAATTTGTATTGGAGTTTTTTGGCATCTTTTTTGTTAAATAAATGAGGCATGGTGAAAGAAAAATATAACCTCAGACAACAACATTTTAATACTAAGACCCACTATAATCAGATTAGAAACACATCACATTAAAAGAGGGACATTAGGTTTTATACCTGATTGTAGGACCACATGGATTTGCTGCTCACGCATGTCAATGAGTCTTGCTTACCCATCACTGTTTGACCAGGTGTTCTTTCTTGGACCACTTTTGTTACAGACTACGACCTCCAATAGTTAGTTCATTTGTCTCATTTATTAGGCTTAACCATTTGTCCTGCTTTCAACATCAACTTCAATAAGTAAATGTGTACTTTCAACCTCATGTTTTCCTCCTCCTTGTAACAAGATAATCTTACTAACTTTATCTGTCAGTGGAGTTAATGTTTAATGTAGCAACTAAAATATGCTGGCAAACACCTTTTAACATTTTTACCCAAAACATATTTTTTTATAAGTTAAAATGACTTATTTTGGTAAGTTAATTCTGTTGACTGAATTTATTTAGAATTGAGTGAATATTCTATAGACTACTTATTCTGTGTAGGGTTGTCATGGGCCTAGAGAGAACACGGGTCACAATATTGGGGACTCCCTAGTCTAATAAAGTAAAAAATACACTTTAGTGTATTACAAATATTTTCAAATCTTATAAAAAAAAATAAATCTATGTTATATAGAATATAACATATAAAAAATATTTTTCCTATGACTAAGACGAGATGATGAGGCGTCATGGATATCAATGAACAGTGACGAAATCAGTGTGCAATATTGTTGACGAAAAAAGGTGAGACTAAAATGTGGTTGAAAAAATTGAAACTAATAAAACATCTGTCTTTAGTTTCGTCAACATTTAATTTTTGTCACAATCCGCTGTGATACGGTGTTCATTTATTATGGCATGAGCTGCAGTGTTTCTCGCATCACGGCGCGCAGCATATCAGAAGTAGTTTGCATGCGACGTGACAGGATGTTACAAGCTCAGTCATCTTTAACTCTTCGTTATCACAGCAGTCTTACTCTGGCTGATATTTAGGGACATTTTCTTCATATTGAACTGGAGAAAAAAGCCAAGGTGTAGTAATATCAGAGGGGAAACAGTGTGGGCACACACTTGCTGGGAAAAATACCACAAACCTGAAGAGACGCATAAAGGTTTTTATTTTACAGCAGTTTTACAGCTTTTTTGTGGTAATTATGTTATCACACGTGAACATAATTATGTCGCGAGGTTGTAACGACGCAGGTCTCACGAGGGGCAGAACCACGCATAAATACTCTGAACAGGCAGAGGCGCAGCCTTTTATACCCGCAGTTGCCAGGCAACACTGCCGCAAGGCAATCAGCCTGGATACACCGCACACGGCGGCATGTATATTTAAGAGTCTTGATACCGCCGCACTTGGTGCGATCATTATGTAGCACTGGTAAGGTATCAGGGCCAAAGAGAAGAAAAAGACAAAGTGCATAGAAAGTTCCTAGAGGATATAGTTTTTTTTTATTTTTAGTTTCCAGAGTCCTGCCCTGTTACGCATGGACGGCGGATCTCTGTTTATTTTGTGTTTTCAGTTTAGTTCACATTTAATAACCCCACGCTATCTCCAAATGGGAAGGTCTTCCCGTGCGTATCATAAGCACTCTCATAACCTCCTGTTTCATTGACCCCCTCTGAAGCCCTGCATTAGGGCTCTTATAAATAATATTACATCTCGTGGTGAGGCTCTCCATGCCGCACCACATAACAAAGATATTTTATTTAATTTTATTTTATAGTTAAACCGTTGCCAAACACATTAGGCAAATAGGTTAGCAAATGATTGTGACCCATATGAGCCATCCCTACACCAGTCCATGTGTGTAAATTCATAAAAAGAAATAAATATATAAAAAGTTTCAAAATTGGTCCAAAATATTGTCTATACTGCTCCTATTGTATTGTAGTTTTAAAAATATGGAAATTTTTTGAAAAACCTTAGAAAATGGTTTTGGCTAGACTAGGTTGACTGTAGGGTTAATTAATAATAATCTTACTGCTAAAATGTTACGTTTTCATTGACTAAAACTACATTAGAATATTGTAAGACTAAAATTTAAAATACAGTAGCTGACAAAAGTAACACGATACTGTACCTGTATATTTTAATACTAATGTCTGTCTTTGTTCAGACAAATCTTTGTTTGTGTTTGTGAGACAATTTCACGTAAACTATAGTACTGTTTTTTTTTTGTAACCTTGTGCAAATTAAATCTTTTGAACTCATGAATAAAATCTGCCTCATAATAACTGATGTAATGTGTTTCAAAAACATGTTATAGTGTAGAAAATGCATTCAGTATTTGTAAAAGGTCCTAAACTCAAATTTGCAATACACTATTATAGAAGACTGTGTGCACTATATTACTGTATATAATTAAGTATATTCTTATTAACCACAAAGTGTACTTTTTTAGTACTTGGAATTGGCCAGAAGTATAACAGCATGCTACTGCTGCAATAAGAATATATTCATAGTATATTATTCATGTATTTGTAAAACAGTAAAAGAAATAAATTTAAAAAATGCTGTAATGTACTTATAATACATTAAATATATACTTTCATTTTATTAATTACTGTCAGGTATGTACATTAGTATACACACAGCCATATATTTTAAGTGTACTAAGTAATGCTTAGTTGTTTCACTTTAGCACACAAACGTATACTTAATACATTTAAAATTGGGCTTTTGTACAATTAAATAGTCTGGCTGCAAGTACACTTAAGTACGCTTTGGCATGCTAGGATCTAATATACTTAGACCAGCAGCCACACACTTTCAATCACACACTAGGGGCAATTTTGAAACATCAATCATCCTACAACTTACGTCTTTCGACTGTGGGAGGAAACCGGAGTACCCAGAGGAAACCCCCAAAGCATGGGGAGAACATGAATCTCCACACACAGAGACCGGATGCGAGATTTAAACCCTCAAGCTTAGATACACAAGACAATAATGCTAACCACCAAGCCACCATACCGCCACACAATTCTACCCTGCTGTAGAATGAAATGTATAGTCAGTTTGTCCTGTTACTGGAGAAGATAAAGGATAAATAATAACAAATAAACAAACAAATAAATAAATAAATAAATAAATAAATAAATAAGGGTTTACAAATTATGCAGCTCTGGGACAAGTTATAAAAACATGACATAAAAAGAGGAAATGAAAAACTGTCAAAGATAATTAATTATTCCAGTTAAGGAAGATATACAAAACTTGCTGTAATTTGCTTATATTCACATGAGGCAGGGGGCTGTGCAAATTTAGGTCATGTGCAAATGAGTTGTTTTCAGGTACTTTAAAGTCTTGCATTTATTCAGTGCATCAGAATGTAAAAGGAAGACAGAGGTGGAAGTGGTTGAGGTGTGGTTGTTGTTTATGCGTCTGAAAGCCGGAAGAGTCTGGATGAAGAATTAAGGAACAAAATATTCTTGAGCCTATTATAGAAAATCTTAAAACTTTATCGCTACATGTATTCCTGACAGAGTCTAAATGTTCTATATGTGTAAACAAAGTAGGCAACGTAGGTTAAAAAAAAAAAAAACGTTTGCAGACCTGCTGATGTTACATAATTCCTTTAAGATAAGAGCTCTTTCAAAACTAATCAGATTTCCTGCCACAATGATGCTGGTGTAAAATATCTCCATCTCCTGAGAATTTTCTAAAATTTTTTCTTACAATGTTTCGCAACTATGTGAAAGAGTTTAGAACCTTTTTTTTTAAATCTTTTTTTTTTCATATGACTTTCATTAACTCGATTAATTTAAATTGCCATTTTAAATGTAAGAAATCGCAATGTCCCATTTGAAGTCATATTTGCTACAGCATGAATTTGAATACTTGATTGTTATCAAAGCCTGTGATTGGTCCGTGAGGATGCAGATAATGAGGCTGATAAAATTCAGTTTAGAATGAGAGCACCGCCTCTGCCTTCTCAGAACTGTATACAAATCATGTCTCTGATAAAAATCAGAAGCTTGCTCACAGCAAGGAAGTGGGCTGTTAATCTACAGCTCTAGATTCAAAACTAATTTATTTTTCACTTTGAAATGTGGGCTCACAACTAAATGCTGCTCCCTGCACAGGCTTCTTAACTTGTGCGTAACTGCCTGTGATGGGAAATTCCAATTAACATTATTCAAAAATGATTAAAAAAATAAGGTTGCAGTAAGAAGTGATGAAAAATATATGCAAATAAAACAGAAAATAGATTTTTAAAAAGTATAGACTATAGCAATCAGATTGTTGAGCAAGCCGAGGGTGATGGGGTGGCCCCAGGGTCAATTGTCCTAACGTGACAATAGGAAGAAGCCTTTAGAGAAACCTAGTCCAAGACCATCTTCATTGTCATCAAGTGGAAACGTCCTCAGTCACCACATGCATCCCAAGCAGACCTAACCTCATATAATGCAGTACCCTTCCCTGGCTTGTTGCTCAGCTTTGTCGTTTTCTAGTGGACGTGGCTCGGCAGTTGCCCATTTACACAGACACTGAAATAGCTCATTTGGAGGCGAAGCAAAATAAATAGAGAATAAGGCATTTAAAAAATACTTTATTTAGGGGTGTTTTAGCTGGGTGACCTCTGAGACTTGTGTTCACTTGTTAAAAGAAACTGTAAAATATGGGACCTTTAACATACCTAAAGGCAGGTCATACCTAAAGGCAGGTCAGACGTGTTTACTAATGCTACATTGTTTAGAATTACTTTAAGACTGTTAACATTGTCAGCTAGCATATTAACTAAGTTGCTAAAAATAGATTTTGCTCAGTCGCTAGTTCGATTCCTGGGTGATGCTGTAGCCTCTTGCAGCTGGCGGCTTAGAGAGAGCTGATTGGCCAAACTTTCTTAACTGAGTGGGATGGAAGGCACTTAGCACTCTTACATCAATCACTGCCCTACAGCCAATCATGTGTGTCTGAGAGTTCACACAAGTGAAACGAGCAGATAGCACTGTCCTCCAAGTGTGTTACGCCGCCCCAACAGTGCATGAACGAGCAGTTCAAAAAGGTGCGTCTGGATGGAGTCACATGGTGTAGAGGAAACACATGACAGTTTTCTGCCCTTCCTGGCTGATAGTAGTAGCCTTAATTCCCACCCTAGTGACCGGTGGTTTAAAGGTTAAAGCTAAAAATAAGTTGATAAACTTTAGTGTAATCAGTGATATCAGTTCAGGTTGAAGCCTACGTACATACTGTATCTGAATGTCTTACTGTATGGCAGAACTCTCTGTCTAACTTATTAATATAAAGAAAACACATTTGTAAGGATTAGTATCTTGCACCATGTTTACGCTAATTTGTACTTCTTTTGTTGGTAGCCAAATACACTCCTTTCGGTAATTGGAGAGTGAATCACAAATGAGAAATCAAAAAAGTAGATCAGATAAAGATTAAGTTTTGTCTTAAAAATTCACTCATACCACTTCAGCTGCAGAGGTGTCAAGTAACGAAGTACAAATACTTCGTTACCTTACTTAAGTAGAAATTTTTGGTATCTATACTTTA
>JAQMYL010000033.1:4704496-4717302 GCA_030014365.1 Clarias pachynema | reverse complement strand
GCTGAATGGCTAGTGACTCCGGAAATCCACTAGCCACATTGGCCAGTCAGCAAAAAAGTTAATGTCAAGCCCTGATACATACATACTTTTGTTATATACATTATTATATATTTTATATATACAGTATATGGTAGCAATGTATGTACTGTATTGCATGTTGAATCATTTAATATTACATACAATAATATGTGTACTATCCCATACCAGGAGTATGTTTTAACATATCTGATATGGCAGATGCTGATACAAACATACCATATTAGATATCTGCTCAACTTCAGTCACAGCCATGACCAAAAGATTTGAGAATTACACAAACATAATTTTTTGTTAATAAGTCTGCTGTTTCAGTGTTTTTACATATTTTTGTCAGATGTTACTATGGTATACTGAAGTATAATTACAAGCATTTCATAAGTGTCAAAGACTTTTATTGATAGGTACATTAAGTTGTGCTGACCCTTCTTTTTGAAGACCGGTTCACCCTGGCATGCTGTCAATCAAATTCTGGGCCACATCCTGACTGATGGCAGCCCATTCTTGCATAATCAATGCTTGGAGTTTATCAGAATCTGTGGTTTTTTTTTTTGCCCACCTGCCTCTTGAAGGTCCATAAGTTCTCGATGGAATTATGTTCCGGAGCCCCAAAATTTCAATGTTTTTCTTAATTCCCCAAGCCACTTAGTAATCACCTTTGCCTTATGGTGTGCTCCATGAAAAAGGTACAGTATAGGGATTGTACCTGCTAAGGATTGGAGTAAAGCAATTATAAAGTAAAATTATTTTCTTTTATCAATCTCATTTCAAATTCAAATTCGAATTTTGTCACATACACAGTCATACACAGTTTCCACTGTCCAGTTTGGGGCATCTGGAAAAAAACTTGTCTGGAGAAGAAAAGGTGAGCACTACCATTAGCCCTGTGTCATGACAACAGTAAAGCATCCTGAGATTATTTATGTGGGGTTGCTTCTTAGTCAAAAGACCAAGCTTCCTCTAAGAGCAAACTCATAGTCATAGTGCTTACTGTACAGGCCTGTGTGGGCAGTTTTAGGATCTGGGGTTACTTCTGTTGGTCAGATCTGGCTTCAGCAATGTTATTGTACCAAAAATAGGGCCGTTGACTACCTGAATATACTGAATGACTAGGTTTTTCCAGCAATTGCTTTTTTCTTCCCCTAATGGCACAGGAATATTCCAAGAAGAAAAATGCCAGGATTCATCAGGCTAAAATATGAAAGAGTGGTTCAGAGAGCATGAGACTTCATTTTCACACATGGATTTGCCAACACAGTAGTCTGGACCCCATAAAAAAAAATCTTTGGAATGTACTTTGGAAGTCTGACACTCCCATTATCAATACAAGATTGTTTAAGCTTCTTAGAATATCGCCCTGGCTGCAATAAAAGCAAAAGGCTGTCTAATGAAATATTAAGGTTTTTTTCTTTGTTTGTTTGTTTGTTTGATTTTGGCCAGGCAGTGTAAATCTATATTTATTTGGAAACGCATTCACTGAAAATATTCAATTCAATTAAATTTTATTTGTATAGTGCTTTAAACAATCGTCATTATTAAAAGCGCTATAAGAAATTATGGAACTTTACACAATCAAAAGAAATTATGGAACTTTGTACTGTATGACATGTGCATGAGTCAAAATTACAAGATTGTCCTTGGTGAGCAAGCCAAGGGCGACGGCAACAGTGGCAAGGAAAAACTCCCTGAAATGGCAATAGGAAGAAACCTTGAGAGGAACCAGACTCAACAAAGAACCCATTCTCATTTGGGTGATAAGCAGGTATTGGACAGCAGGGATTGATCTGCATTCATACTGTGTGTTAGGAAGCTGGCAGTTCAATATAACAGTTGATGACGAAACAGTTTGAATGGTGTCCAGTTTGTTATTGGAGGCTCAGGTAGACTTGTAATTCCAGTCCTGAACTATCGAGCGACTGCAGTACAAATATACAGTACATGTACAGGAAAAACAACATCTCAAATTTTAGTTAAAACTAAATTTGGTTTAAATCAAAGCAACTGTGAGGTATCTTTTACAGTCATAAAGTCAGGGATGTCAGTAGTTTCTCTATTTAGTGCCTCATTTGCATATTGCAACTCAGTTTTGCTTGATGCAGCACTATCCTGTAAGACTAGTAATAATATACCGCACAGGAAGATCTGTCATGTATACCTACAGCTTTTTAAATATGCGATTGTTTTACTAAGTCTATAGTAATGTTTCATTGTGCTCAAAATAACTACTTGAATTGATTCTGCACTTCTGCCTCAGCACAGAAGGTAAGCAAAAATGTATTTTATATTAGGTCTTTGCTCTATGATTTATGAATTGGTTCTGTGTATGGCTCTACTGTATGTTGTCAGTCCATGGTCATAATCTGTTTTTGGCCCTTTCAAACCCACAATCTACAGTACAGCTTAACTTGCCATATACGTGCCATGCAGAAAGGAAATAGCTGACGAAATCACCTGACGTTTATTACACTGCTGTTACAACGATAGACCATAAATTTATGCACACCACAGCATTTTGACAGATTTAAGTTTCTTCATCTTCAATTGTTAGATGCAAGTTGAAGTGGTTTCTTGTAAGAACAATATGTGCAGGAAATCCGGTTCATACAGTTTCATGCTCTACAGTGGATCTTTCCACAAAAAAAAAACGTCTTTGTGGTTTGATGTAAGGAAGGGTTAAACTGTGCATATCTTAATAATAAAAACATGATTTACTGTTTCCAATGATGCACATCTGGGCATTTAAATGATTTTATATATATATATATATATATATATATATAAATATATATAAACATATAAACAGTTAATATTAATCATATACATTTCATATACAGTATAAACCATCATTCATTCAGATAATATTGGAATGACTGAACCTTGAGCTTTAAATTTAGTACATTTCAATGTTTGTAAAAAATTTTTTTATGGCAACTTGACTTATTGGTTCTTTTTTAATCTTTAATATGTAATTTAGTAGGTGATAATTATTAAAATATATATATATTTTTTATCTATATTTTGAATTCCGACATAAAAATGGGTCATAAATAATGGATCTGTGACTGTATGATGGATTTGTGGTTATAGTTTATAGCTGTTATTTCTTTTAACCTACATCAAACAATTGACTTAGCTTAATTTTCCTATGACTTTGATATTATTCATATAGGTAATGTAATATATGACATATATGGACATGCAGCATTTAGTAATGTTGAAAAGTTATGTAATATACAGTAATATGATGTTTATTCTACAAAGTGTAGCAATGGATCTAAACTGTGTTCTGGAGTGACTGATCATAACGTGGGAATACACACTTAATGGGACCAGTCCAGTGGTTGCACTGGTGGTTGGTGGAAACCAAAAAGCCCAGGGAGATCCTTCAAAAACACCTAAAATGTTAAAGCAGACACAGAAAGCAGCCCGAGCTCAGGCTTGAACAAGGAACCCTGGAGTTGCAAGGTAGCGGTGATACCCTAATATAGAAACTGCTATAGATAAAAGAAGCATGTATATACAGTTTAACTGATTCTATATTCTGTAGCAGTCACACAAATACATAAATATATACAGATATTTTAAACAATGTATACAGTTCTCTTATAAAGGTGTGTTGGATGTTTCATTTTCTGATGTTTTTGAATACATGGATGCTGGTTTGTAAATCTTTGCACAAAGTAACCATTTTGAAAACTCTCTGGCCAGAAATTTCCTGAATTTTTCTCCAACAAAAGCGTATATCACAGGATTCACACAGCAGTGTGATAATGCAATGGTCTCTGTTACAGTCAGGGCAGTGCTTATATGTTGACTGATCTTACAGTCATCGATGATTTCGAAGTCTTGCAGAGTCTGGAGAAACACGGCTATGTTGTACGGCACCCAGAAGGCCACAAAGATGGCGACGATGGCAAAAATTAACTTCATGGCTCGTCCTCTCTTCGAGTTCTTTGTCCTCCTAAGCACTAGTAGTATCCTGACGTAGCAGTAGATTGTGACGGGCAATGACACCAAGACCCCTGCTGTATTTTGGCCAAAATTAAGGAACAGCTTCCACTTCTTGACTGAGCCTTCCCTGTTATCCCACTCGCATTGCGTGTTGTTTTCCGAACCTTCGATCATGTTGTGGAAAATGGCCCCTGGGAGTGCAGCGCAGAAGGATATAGTCCAGATGACAAGACTGGCAGCAATACCATAACGCAAAGTCCGTGCTCCCAAAGATGCTACGGCATGCACAATGGCCAGGTAGCGATCAATGCTCATTAGCGTCACGAAAAGTATGCTGCTGTAGAAGCCCAGGTGATAAGTACCAACCATGAGTTTGCATATAGCATTAGAGTTCGATAAATGTCCCTGTATGTAAAGTGCCCAGGATGGCAGTGAGAGCACAGTGATCAGGTCAGAAATCGCCAGGTTCAGCAGGCACACATCTGTCATGGTCTTTATGCGCATGATTTTCAGCAGCATCCACAATATCGTGCTGTTCCCCAGAAGTCCAAGAACGAAAACCAGGAAGAAGACAGATGCCATGACCATTGGTTTTAACACAGGAGTATAAATGCAAGGTGAAGTGACATCATCATAATAATAATAAGTTGTGTTAAGATCGTACATCTCCGTAGTATTCATTCTGAAAGAACAGAAATTAGCAGTTATTATTCAGAGAAACTGTAGGGAGGAGAAATGGGGGGGAAAGCTTCATCAAGACATTCATTTGCATATTAAGCGAGAACAGAGATTTTAATGTTACTCATGGAAAAAAAAAGAATATTTTTCTACATTTTTTAAATTTTGAATTTCCTGGTAATCTGTCGGAAATGTACAAAATTTCCAACGCTAGTATTTTGTTGTTGCTTTGGAGAATGAAGAATTTTTCATTCAAATAGAAAGCAGTTGGCATTAGAAAATGAATTAAAAGGGACATAAATAAACAAAAAACTAATGAAATAATAAACAAATGCAATTTATCCATAAAAATGGAAAGTATACATTACATACATTTTATTTAAACACCTTATTTAAACACCTTATTCATTAGGTTAGGTATACGTATTCTTTTTTTTTTACTCTCCAAAAAACTAAGTTTTACTCTCTCTAAAAAGGAAAATCAGATCAGTTCGTCTACTAGATATGAAAGATGAACTTCTGTCATTCCGAATGCATTTTTCAGAATATCTGCGTTTATTACATTGAACTGAATTCTTAGCGCTGATTAAACTACACTAATTTCAACTAATATTAGAATTGATTGGACCAAGGCCTGAAATATTGCACTGCACAAATATACAATCCTCTTCCAGCTGTGTAGATCCAACCACAACATCTACTCCTTTTCTAAACCACAGGCCCCTTAAAGAGCCCACCACAATCTTGCTACTCTGCTACAATTTTATCACTGTGGTTTGATCTGTTGTTCCTGTATTATGATCTCACAACTGACACACTTAAAGCTTAAGCCACCATATACAGATTTAGATGTCAGGTTACCTTTCTATGCTCCCGGTTTCATCCATAATGGAAAAAATAAATCTGTTGTTCTCTCTGGTGTTGTTTGGTGTCCTATGCAAACTTTCAACTGAGACAAGGGCATTTCGTCGTGCTGTTTTTCTTGAACCCTAGCTCGAGCAAATTTCCTGTAAAATGCGGCCTGTATGAGTGTATGCATGAGTGTTTTTTTTTTCTGTATCTCTCAGAAGTACAGGGGGGGAAGATGAGGTGAGACTTCCTGCCATTTGCAAGTTAGCTTGTCTGGATGCACTGCAGAAATTCCAACAGAAGAGATAAGATGGCGCGTGACTCATTTAATCTAAGCAGCACTTTCTGCTTAAAAGTTATTCAAGCTCCCCCACCCACGGTATCACTCTTAAAGAACAATAAAGGACATGGTCAAAAGTCAATGGCCGCCTACTATAGGATGCTTCAATAACTAATGATTGAGCAGTTATTTTTATTTTGACCTTTCAAACATTTTGATCTTTTTAAACAGTTCTAGATTACAGGAAGTTTTAGTCAATTTTTTTTTTTTTTTTTACCATTAAAGGCCCCCACATCACAGATATAATTTTGCCAGGAAATTAACCCAATATTCAGATGTTAATGCATTTGCTCGATCAGGGTTTTTTGTTATTATTATGTTAACACTACCACTGTGCACTAGACACATACAGTATGACAGCACTGAAAAAAAACAAGGCTGCTCGGAAAAAAAGTACTTTTTAATTCAATAATTCAACCGTAGAAACCTTAATATACGTTAATATATTGTAATGGAAAAATCACATTTTAATTATTTATTAATTCTAATCTATGTATTAAATGTGCCACGTAGACTGTAGAATATTTAAAACTCACCTGTTGGATTGTAGAAAGACAAGACTGAGGATAAAATAGAAACAAACTAGTCGTAGTTGCTACTGTATGATAAGTTGAAGACATCTGGTCCGAGTCAGATAAAAAAAATAAAATCAGCCCCTGTAATGTAGGAACATCATGTATGGGGTGTACAGTAGATTACTTTAGCAGAGATGTTAAATAGAACAACTTGGAGAAAGAAATGACATTTCTCCATGCTGTAACTGTTTGCTGTATGAGACTGGTCCATCTGCAGAAGTTTAAAATAAAACCTTTGTTACTTTGCTCTTACTTGTCTTTTATAGGGTTTTCAGGATTTCCACCACAATTCTTGGCACTGTTTGCACAATCCTGTGATTGAGAAAGGCATTGGAGAATTCTGGGGAGGCGTAAGCGCTGGCGCCTTGAAGGCTTTTCACTTCATCTTCAATGGCCAATTGGCAATCGAGCATCAGAGGTCCGGGGATTCACCACGTTGCCTCAACACCGGGATTAATTAAAATAACTAAAATTGTGTGGTAAGGATATGTTTTAAAAAGTATAGGCCATTGATTGATGTAAGAATTGAACTTTCTCACAGTGACTCGATTTTGACTTGGCTCTATCACATGGGTAAGGGACCTGTGGCCTACCAAAAAAGTGCAAGGTGTACGAAAAAGAGAGTGGCTACGTTTTGGTTTTGCCGATTTACGAAAACCTGGCCCCGCAGCGAACGCGCTCGATGTAAGAAAAACCTTCTGAGGTACAGTAAATCAAGTCAGGGTGCAAGGTGCACAGGTAACAGTCAAGGTGACTGAGAGTAAAAGTCAAGCGGACTGAGTTCACTGCGAGATAGTGGCACACACAAATTGACGAGTAAATCATGGGTAAGAGCAAAATTAAAGAAATATCTTGTGGAGATGTGGTAAAGATAACATCTAATTTATGTTTGAAAATGGTTCTAAGTCTGTGACACAAGTAGAAATGTGGTATTTGAGAAAGAAAAAAAGGGGAAATGTAGAATTATTGCAAACTGAGCTGCCTTTGATATGAGTATGTGTGAAGCATGTGTTAGGGACAGAAAAACAATGCAGACAGGGACGGGTCAAATGACATAATCTCTCCAGTGTGTTAAAACAGATCCTCACCTGGATGGCTGCCCACCTCCAAGACATCCACAACCTACTGCTCCTGACCACCCTCCACCTCGTCATACAGCTCTGCAGCGCACACGGAAACACCAATCCTGATCTCACATGTGTCATCATATATCAGAGAAAAAGAATAAACAGAAGCCGGAAAATCGACTCAGCAGTGAGTCCCCGAAGGATGATGAGGAATTAAAAAATTACGTTTGTCAAGTGGTTGATAAACAAAACAAACAAACAAACAAAAACACAAAAAAGGTACATCACTATTTCTGATAAATAATAGGTAAATCAATACTTCTAATAAATAATAGTTAAATAATTACTCCACTCCACTCTGTAAAATGCCCATAGTTGAACTGGCAGATGGAACCAAACAGCTGTCGGATCCAAGAAGGCTGTAGGACATAATTTTGGAGATGAACTGCTTGTATTTTGCCAGGAATTCAGACCAACTTCCCATCAACCTAGAGGACTGCTCATGTCTAAACTGGGAATTGACTTTCACAAAACTCAGGCAACTGGCCTGAAGACAACTATGTGATGCAAAATCCTGTCTAGAATAATCAACATAATCAGGAGTATGTGATGCGGATTACAGTGTTGATTGCAAACTGACAGGCACCTTCTCAGAGAGAATGACATGACAAACATATCTGCTTGAGGTTGAGGAACTGCGCAGAGAGGAAGAGAATGGGATGGGAGAATAGCACAGAAGATGAAGGAGTAGGGGTAGATGACTGAACTGAGGTGATGCAGCCATAAGGGGGAGGTGAGTGAAAAAAAAAAAAAAAAATATTCCTACTAACATTCTTTTGTGACTGATTAATAAATATTTTACTTTAGAAACATCCACTGTAGGAACATATGTTAAATATGATCTTGAAACATACCAAGAAAATGCCAGTAAAATCGCAGCTCCATGGCAAAAACGTAAAAATGTTGTTAGATTCTGTGCAGGTCATTGAGTCATTAAGGCATGTGAATTTGACAGTGTGGTGAAACTGAGTGGCAGATTCCTGAACTCTCTGGAGACTTTAGGACAGGCAGCTCAAAAGGACTTTACACAGCCAAGTGTGTCCAGGTACGCATGAAAAAATTATTTAACAAATTAAAAATGTTGCTTTCTTATTATTGCCCAGTGACTAAATTGGAGAAAGATTTGATATGTTACTTAGGTATAAAACGTCTGAGAGTAAAGCGTGATATTGAGCCTGAAGAATTTTGTCTTGTGAAATGTGATTAAATGTGGGTTACAGTAATTTGACATTTTTAGTTCCTAGTGCAGTTTCAATGTTTTTTTTGTTTTTTTTATACAGGAAAGCATCACATTTATCTGCAACAGAGTGGTTAAGATACAATGCTAAATTGAAATGTGAAAAACGGGAAACATCACTGTGGAACAATGAATAGTTCTAAACTCTGTAACTGTTCTTCCTAAAGAAGGCCAAGAACCACTAATGTGTTGCCCACTGTTAATCAACTTTGTTCCCCTATTTATTACTTTGATCCATACAGTAGGAAGTGCTGCAGATATCAAAAGGGGAATGGTGGATAATATACAGTATTAGTGCATTGGAATACTAGAGGCTTGACAAACTACTCCTAAAAATTTTGTGAAGAATGGGTCATTTGTGCTATTAATAAAATAGGAAGAGAAATCAAGATGAGTCTGGGTGTAGTAAATTTTAAAGGGCATGACGATGTGGTGTTATTGTGCGGAACTCTGTGGTTTCATCTTAAGTACAGGCCCATTGAAAGTGTTTCTAAAACCACAAGCAGCAGTAAAGATAGCAGAAAGAGTGATGTGGATACATGCCAGCCACTGCAAACATGTTCCAGAACCTGAGAACCTGAGAGAAGACAACACAGAGGTCGACAGAGGTAAGCAGTTAAGTGCTAGTGATGGGTCGTTTATGAACGATGGGTTCTTTTTGAACAAGTCTTTAATGTGACTCACATTAGAGCAGAACGAGTAGTTTCGGGGAGTGATTCGTTCATTTTCTACTTGGTGTGCATGCGCGAAGCATTGCAAAACCTCCATAGGTTATGTACAGGAAACAGAAATGAGTAGTTACCTTCGAGTCTTCTAGTGTGAGTCATTCCTTCTTTTCTCACATGACTCCCATAGATGCTATGCAGTGCAATAGATTCAAAAGAACAAACGACTCAGTCTAGAAGATATGAGAGATGAGCTGCTCATTCTGTTTATTATCATATGCCCTTAGCTGCATGGTGATATTTTCATTACTGGAACTATAGCCAAAATTTGTGTATGTAGACCTGTTCGAGGTCTGTTTATTCAAAATGTAACATTTTATTTTGTTTCTGATCAAAAGAACAAAATGATCTAAAAAAGATTCATTCATTTTGATGAACGAGATTCAAAGAACCGAGTCACTAAAATGATTCAAACTATCCATCACTATTAAGTTATAGTAACCTCTTCTGTAAACCCCAACAGACCCTCATCTACATGCAAAGTGCATGGGTCTGAAGAGCCAACTAGACTGACATGAACACTGCAGGAAATTAGGTGTCAAAGTGAACTGCAAGCTTAAAACCATGTTGGAGTGACAGTGTCTGATAAATTTACCTAATGTACTGCCTTACTGTTGGTTGTAGTTAAATATAGTTTTGAAATGTGTAATATTGAAATGTATTAATGTTTAAATGTATTAATTCTGATCTATGTATTAATTGTGCCACATAGACTGTAGAATCTTTAAAACTTACCTGGTGGATTGTAGAAAGACAAGGCCGATGATGAAATAAAACCGATTGTAGTTGCTACTGAATGATAAGGTGAAGATATTTGGTCTTGGAAAATCAGCTCCTGGAATGTAAGTACATCAGGTATGGGGTGTATATTATGTTAACAGAGATGTTTTTGTATAAAATAGTTTGTTGTATGAGACTGGGTCATTTGCAGAAGTTATAATAAAACCTTCCTTTGCTCTTACCCACTGTATGAGTTACTTGTCTTTTATAGGGTTTTTAGGATTTCCACCACATCTACTGTATCTACAGTATCTATCTATCTATCTATCTATCTATCTATCTATCTATCTATCTATCTATCTATTGTAGAGTTTATAGTACATAATAATGACAATGACTGTCACATTCTTCAACAGTAATATGCAGTGTTTAGCTCTGGGTCAGAGGTGTATCAAATCTTTAACAGTTCGGGTTAATTTGTTTAACTGAATAAAAAATTATCGACTACCTGTCCAGCGTTTAGCACAATTTAGTGTATCTTACCAGTTCTGCTCATCACGTGGCCAACGATGATAACACAAAATTTAGTATTTAGCAATTATATGCAAGCAGACGCTACACGATGCTTAATCTCACAGGCAAAGCACAAAAAAGAATGGCACAAAGCTGGCTCACACCTCTCCACCATCGTTCACACCTTTGCAAGAAGCAGCAGTTCCATACTGCAGTTCAAAATGTTTGCACTACTGGCTTGTACCTGTAATTTTTGGTGCTTCCAGTATAAACAGACCGATTTCCCCTACACATTCACATATAATTGAACAGATGTTTCATATATCATTACTCATACCATTACTATTTCACAACAACTGTAACATGGTTCCGCACCAGCTGAGGTAGTGGTCCCCAGAATTTTAAAGTATCCACTGTCATGACCTCCTGAGTCATCAGTATGTGAACACAACTGCAACACTTATTCATTGTGAAACACTAACGAGCATTTCCAAACATTATGATTGTGTAAGCCCCACAAACTTTGCTTTTGTTTAACATCCATGTTACTGGTCCTGCAGTATATCTGATTGCTTGTAAACTAATGGACTTATTTACTAATGGAGTCTAGTATGCAACGCTAGGGATTTGTTATATTGAGTTCTTGCAATATAGTGCCATGCAACTGGAATAGTTTGCAACTTGCTTTTTTCTTAGAGAATAGTGAAGCTTGAAGCTAAAACTGCACCTGGAATCTTAAGGATTAAGGCCGTGTTAGATAACAGTGATGCTCACACAAAATATTGACAAAGTTGACAAATATTAGGACACAGTTTTGACATATTCACTTAGGGTGCTCTTATTTTTGTTGCCAATTATTTAGACAATTAAGTCTGCATATTGAGTTATTTTTAGAGGACAGTAAATGTGTACTGCTATACAAGCTGCACATTGACTACTCTAAAGCTCTAAAGTATATCTAAGTTTAATTTCTATAGTATTGTCCTTTGGGAACATATAATAAAGTGGTTGCTGAAATGTGAGGGGAGTACTGACTTTTGTTATATATATATATATATATTTATATACACACAGTGGAACCTCAGATTATGAGTAACACTGTTTGCGAGTGTTCCGCAAGACGAGCAAAGATTTTTAATAAATTTTGACTTGAAAAACGAGCATTGTCTTGGTTTACGAGCACCAAGTATCATGTATCACGCATGTGCTTCTTGTTTTTCAGGCCGAGCGTCACGTGATCACTGAGCCCACGGGTTTTCTCTCTCTTGCACTGCAGAATTAGTGGTCGCCTCTTACTGGTATAATCAACATCTGTGCACCTGTGTACTGTTTACTATAACATTGTGACCACGTGTGTGTATGTGTGTAAAACATATTTTATTTTGTGTTCGGAAGTGCGTGAGTACAGCGCGTGTACTGTTTCTTATAACACACGTGTGTGTGTGCGCGAGTAAAGCAAAAGAAATTCTCAATACAGAGGTTAAAAATCCTTTTTCTTCCTCAGCCCATCACTATGTGTGTGTGTGAACCGGCACAGTGTGAAATTACGCGCACACGCACACACACACACACACTGCTCTAAACAAAGACTCTGCTCTGTCGCGATTCTTTTCAGAGGTAAAGTGCAGGTTCATTTGTTTTACTTTACCACAGTGATTCCGTTCGTATGCGCTCACACAAGCTCATTAGCTCATTCCTTGCTAATTTTTCAGATAAAACAGTGTTACGGGAGAGAGACGTTGATTTATGGCTGCTGTTTACGGAAGTGTAGTCCAGTGCGGGAGATGCCTCGTGGGTAATGCAGTCCGGTGGGTTTGAACGCGAATGCGAGATGTAAGCTGGATAGAGCCTGAGTTTTGTTCTTCAATAGTTTTTTTAGTTGGCTTTAAGAGCAGGATCCACCCAAAAGTTTGTACTATAGCCCGACAATGCAGCAAATAAAAGATCGGGCATCGACCAGTTTGTCCATCTCATCATAACACGAGCATGAATTAACGGGCTGTTACGCTGTCGCGAGCAACATTAAAATAAAGCGGAGAAGCTTTAATAATTTAG
>JAQMYL010000033.1:4681764-4696456 GCA_030014365.1 Clarias pachynema | reverse complement strand
ATATCGGTAGAAGGATGCTGAGGTTGGAACTGCCAGGCAGGAGGTCTAGAGGAAGACCAAAGAGGAGATTTATGGAACGCATGGAGAGAAGACATGAAGTTAGTTGGAGTGAGAGAAGAGGATGCAGAGGATAGGGCTAGATGGAGGCAGATGATTCGCTGTGGCGACCCCTGAAAGGGAACAGTCGAAAGACAAAGAAGAAGAGGATGGTTCAATTGGCTTTAAAGAGGAGGAGAAGACCGTGGCTGAAAATTCTGCTGCCTATAAAAAACCTCATAAATGATGAAATGATCTAAATGGTGGTGACTGTTTAACTTTTTTAACAGATTATGAATGTAAACTTTAAAAATGATAAAAATTTATTTTTATTGGTGTACCTAATCTAGCTTACAAAAGTTGGTAATGAGCTGGAATCTGTGCTCCTTACCTGTGCCTTACTAGCAAACTTTAACTGTCACAGATTGATTAAAATAGTTATTTTCTTGCTATTTACCTCAAGTGAAAACTTACCTGAAAACGCTGATGTCGTGGGGAGTCACCGTCTTTTCATCTCATTGGTTGCAAGCGCAGAGAGTAGTACAGAACTGCTTGTTTTTTTTTGGTGACCGTATAGTGAAATTCAGGCCATCTGCTTTTTTAGATAAACTCACTAGAGCATGGAGAAGACACTGCACAGTGGCATAGAAACCCCACCACCAACTAACAGTTTGTGTAATTGCAGAACAACACAAACACACCAGCACACATGTATAAATGCTTAACATGCTGTAAGCTCTGTATAGACTTGACACAAAAGCATAAATCAGGCTGCCCAAACAGATATGCGTGGTAGCTGCTTCCTGTTGTGGTCCGACCCAAAGTCTATCTACCTGAGATGTTTGACGAGCTGGGAAACTAAACCACATGTACCTTATCGATAGTTGCATTTTGTTGTAGATTGACTTGGTTTATTGAAACCCATTTTGTGATGTTCGGTTGGAAATATTTGCTTCTCTTTCATTTTTGGAATGTTTTGCGAGAGTTTGAGAATTTTACAAATTTTATAAAATGGGTCAATTTGGTAAGTGACTTTCAGGTTAATGAAAAGTTTTGTCAACTTTAAAAAAAAAAATTAAAAAAAAAGAACTTCTAAATAGATAGGTTCAAGCAATTGAGAACATTTGTAATTATTATTTAGGAAATAAACATATTACTGGTATAGTCAGCAAAATCAGCGTGTAATAAACGGGATGGTATTGCTTATGCATTGTTTAAGTTGGTTATTTTTTTTAATCCAAAGACCAACTGAAACAAAATACTTTGAAATATTTAAGGCTTTCTTGGTGTCCCATCTGGTATGGCAGCTCGATCTCATCTTCCTATCCTTCAGTAGCTCAATGATTTAACCAGGAGCCAGCACATGACAAAATTATTTCTATAATCAGTGAAATATCATTCTGTAACTTTGCATGCGGTAAGCCAGATCTCTGTGGTATAAAATTTTAAATTCTATGTGTGTCTTTGTACTGCCCATTGTGTAAACCATTCAGAGAATTTGTGTCAAGTGCAAATGGCTTCTCTACCATGTTTCATGTTGTGCATACTTTCACACAGACACTTCTGAAAGTTCTTAAAAGGGCAAACTTCCTAAAAGTCTTGTGAGAATACATGAACTACTGTATAAGCAAGGTAAAGAAAACAGATTCTTGGATAAATAAGTGAATAATACAATAACGCGCATTGTGGAAATGAATAAAATTTATTTACATTTTAAACAATAATTTCAATAATGTTCAATAAAGACATTGCATTTTATATCATTTCTGATGCAGTCCATGTAGAATTAGTTTGAAAATAAAATTGAGAGAGAGAGAAAAAAAAACTGAGCTGTGCATAACTAACCTTAAAATATAGTAAACCATTTTAAAGTAGCACACAGAAAAAAGAGAAACCAAATAAAAGCACTGACATACTTTTAGAAAAATCAAAAGCGCTGCACCAGTAATGTTCTGCTTTACTGCAACATTTTGATTTCCTCTGATAAGCCCTCTGTTTCCAGCAGCATTCTGTGGCTAGACGATCTTTGTAGTGGATATCTCTGATGAGCGAGAATACATAGAGCTCCTCCTCTCTGAGAACTCACTAACGATGATTGTGCAGTGACCAAAGCAAACAGGAAACCACTCTTTCAGAGACTTGAGGACCAAATTCCTGAATTTCTGCCCCACAAAGGCATAGATTATGGGGTTGAGGCAGCAGTGACTGAACGCTATGGTTTCCACCCATTGCATAGCCATGCTCAGGTCCTTTTGCCATGCACAGCTTTGCACGTAACCCAAGTGATGCAGGAACTTCAGGAAGATAACGATGTTGTAGGGCGTCCAGAAGAGGAAGAAAACAATGATCAAGATCAGGATGAGCCTAACAGCTTTGTGTTTCTTCTGAGACTTCATGACCAATAAGATGGGGATGATACGTGAGTAGCAGAACATCATCACTGAGAGAGGAATAACTAAGCCAAGGATGTTCAGCTTAATGTATGAGAAAGGCAACCAAGCTGTCCCTTGTGGATATTCCACTTTGCAATGTGATACATTCGACTCATGCTTCACATTGGAGAAAATGATGTTTGGTAGAGAGGCTCCCAAGCTAAGTGCCCACATAAACAAACCCAATGCTATTCCAGCCTTGACAGACCGGTGCTTGGAGAAGAGTGAAGTATGGGCATGGACGATGACAGCATAGCGGTCTGCAGTCATGAGGATCATGAAGAAGATACTTCCATAGAATCCCAGCATGTATAGTGCTGTCATTGCATGGCACATGAAGTTCCCAAAGATCCAATCAGATTTGGCAGAGTAGTGAGCCCAGAAAGGCAATGAGAAAAGGAAGAGGAGGTCTGAAAGAGCCAGGTTAAAGAGGGACACATCTGTCACACTTGTCCTTTTGTGGTACTTGACCAGGACACACAGAACCAAACTGTTGCCAATGAATCCTACAATGAAGACGATGATGTACAGGGTAGGAAGGAAGACTCGGCTAAACTCCTTTACATTGTTGTTGTCGCAGACCTGGTAGTCATTATCTTCTATGAGTAAATTATAGTAATCGTCATATCCATCTGTTTTAGAAAAAAAAAAAGCCTTTGTTATCGTGCGATACAATATGCATAAGAGCAGAAATCATGTTGCTCTGTTCAAATGGCATTTAACTTTGGTTAATGATTCTGTGGAAAATTTAGTAATGTGCTGTAGCGTCCTCTAATATAATATTATCAACTGTTCTGGTAATCTACTCTAGACTAGGGAGATCACAATTCTGTGGAATCTGACCATCAACTTCCCAATACTTGATGCAAGTGACCAATTTGTACAGTTTTATACAGGTTGTATCAGGTATGGTTGTAGTCACAAAAAAAAAAAAGAGACTGCAAGCCACCATAAGCTAAGAGCCTGAAAATGTACATTAGAAATACAAAAATCCAAAACAGGTTAGTTTTTATTTGAGAAGGGTTTATTTTAAAATTAACCCACATTTAGAATAGAGAAACAAATTGCCTGCTTATAACATTCAAGAAATCAAATGAATTTTCACATAATCAATGAACCTTAAAAAATAATATGAAATATTACTAGAAATCATTATCTAGTAATATTGCTAGGTTTAACAATTACGTGAATGGGATATGGTAACATATACTGTACTTACCTTTATTGTTGGAGTTTGTCATGTTGTTGAAGTATGTCATGTTGTTGGAATTTGTCATGTTGTTGAAGATTGTTATGTTGTTGGAGTTTGTCATGTTGTTGAAGTTTGTCATGTTGTTGGAGTTCGTCATAGCCATGTCTCACTAGTTCAAAAGCTGCTCAACAAGTAAAGCTATGTGCTTTAGACCTCAATCTGATAACAGACTGAGCTGCAATTTCCTGAGGCGGATCTTTGCTCTTATTGATGAAATATTGAATATACATTAAGCAGCCTCACCCAATATTATCACATCCATTAAAAAATAAGCAGGATGTATTTTTAATGAGAATTTTGACTTTACAGCATTACAGTACTGGATACTGCACACACACACACACACACACACACACACACACAGTAGTTTAAAAGTTTGAGGTTGATACCAGAAACTTTTACTGTGCCAGGCTGATTTAAGAAACTACTATTTCTTAGTTGGTACATGTTTAATTACTGTAAATACTTATACAATTATGTCAAACATTTTTATTCAAGAAAAAATAAAAGTAAATGACAAGGTCCAGACAGTGTTATTCGTGACCTCTTATCAACTAATGCTTAATACACACTCAAATAGTGAATTTTTTTTATTATTTTAGTTATTATTGATGAATGTAGTCCCTCTAAGATTTATTTACCATTCAGCTGCCAATCCAAATGTGCAGATGCTTTGCATAATCCAAAACAAAAAGCAGTAAAATTATAGTTACAAATGTCAAAAATAAAATAAAATAAATCACCCCAACAAATGGGAAAAAAACAGCTCATGTAAATATCATTAATGACATATTTTTAGAAAATTAAAAGAACTGAAGCAGTAATGTTGTCCTTTATTGCTCAAATGTACAGTTTTTTATTTCCTCTGTTAAATCCTCAATCTTGTGGCTAAACAAAGTTTGTAGATGATATCTCTGATGAGCGAGAGTGCATAGAGCTCCTCCTCTCTGAGAACTCCCTAATGATAACTGTGCAGTGACCAAAACAAAGAGGAAACCACTCTTTCAGAATCTTGAGAACCAAATTTCTGAATTTCTGCCCCACAAAGGCGTAGATTATGGGGTTGAGGCAACAGTGACTGAACGCTAAGGTTTCCACCCACTGCATAGCCATGTTCAGGTCATTTTCCCACTGACAGCTTTGCATGTAACCCAAGTGCTGCAGGAACTTCAGGAAGATGACAATGTTGTAAGGCGTCCAAAAGAGGAAGAAAACAATGATCAAGTTTAGGATGAGCCTAACAGCTTTGTGTTTCTTCTGAGACTTCATGGCCATTAAGATGGGGATTATACGTGAGTAGCAGAACATCATGACTGAGAGGGGGATGATCAAGCCAAGGATGTTTAACTCAATGTACGAGAATTGCCTCCATGATGTATTTGGGGGATACACCACCTTGCATGTCGATATATTTGATTCTTTTATTACTTTGGAAAAAATTATAGTTGGTAGAGAGGCTCCCAAGCTAAGTGTCCACATAAACAAACTCAGCGCTGTGCCAGTTCTGGCAGACCGGTGTTTGGAAAAGAGGGAGGTATGGGCATGGACGATGACAGCATAGCGGTCTGCAGTCATGAGAATCATGAAGAAGATACTTCCATAAAATCCCAGCATGTAGAGTGTTGTCACAGCATGGCACATGAAGCTTCCAAAGATCCACTCAGATTTGGCAGAGTAATGAGCCCAGAAAAGCAATGAGAAAAGGAAGAGGAGGTCTGAAAGTGCCAGGTTGAAGAGGGACACATCTGTCACATTTGACCTTTTGTGGTACTTGACCAGGACACACAGAACCAAGCTGTTGCCAATGAGTCCCACAATTATGACGATACTGTAGAGAGTAGGAAGGAAGACCTGGCTGAATGACCTTACATTGCTGTTGATGCATGGTGGGATGCCACCAGGTGGAATGTCCGAATACAAGGCGTAGTCATCGGCTGTTTAAAACAAAAACATTGCCCTTGTTATGTTGCATTGCTAATTTTTTTATTCTTATAAGAGCATCAAGGCTTCAGTTGTAAGTTTGTTTGTGCTGCTTTGGTAATACTGAAAAGGAAATTCCTCAGATCCAGTAATGTCCTCTTTAGGTAACTAGAGAAATCATATGACCTGGTAATCTACTTTAAACCAGGGGTGTCAGTTTCATCCCTGGAGATTACAAATTTGCAGAGTTTGGCATTTACCTCCCACCAAACTTAATGCAAGTGATCTATTCTAAACTGCAGCTCATCAAAATATATATAAAAATGCATAGAATGTTTTAAAGAAAATGAAAGTCCTTAAACAGGTTAGTTTTTATTTGAGATGGTTTTGAAATCACAGTTCAGTTAGAGAAAAAAAGTGTCTGGTAGAGCGTTCAAGAAACCAGATGCAGTTGCAGATCATCAAGTAATGTTAGAAACAGTTTATTAATTACAGTAATGACCTACCAGCTTTAACAATTATGCAAATAGAATAAGAAAACTTATAGCGCACTTACTTGCATTGACTGAGTTTGTCATATTGTTGAAGTTTGTCATAGCCATCTCTCAGTAGTTCAAAATCTCACTACCAAATAGTGTGCTACTGTATGTGCATTAGACTTCTATCTGATAACAGACTGAGCTACAATTTCCTGAGTTTGCTCTTTTTTCTATTGATGAAATATCTTACCACATCCCCTTAAAAACTCAACAAAATGTATCCTCATTATTACAATATACAGAGGATGGTCTTATATTTTAAAGTTTCTGTGATCCAGCAGGAAACGCAAGTGCACATTCAGCAGTTTAAAAAACTTGTGGTTGCCCACAGGAACTTCTAATTTTACCAGGCATGTCTTCAACAACTAACAGAAAATATCCTCATTTAATAAATGTTTAATAAAAAAAACCCATGGAACAGTGGCAAACAGCACGTAAAGTCCTGACAGGGTTATTTGTGACCTCTTTAAAGGCAATATTTAATATTGTGTCAAATGGTGCACTCCATTGCTTATTAGTTAGATGTATCGTGTAACGCAATTATTATTGAATGTCCATACATGCTAAATGTATTAATTGAGGTGCACATGTAAAACAAGCATAATCTGTGTAACAATAAAAATGTAGTAAAATTATATTTTTTTAAATAGTAAAACAGAATCTGCTCAGCAACTGAAAAACAAAGCCAAAGTAAATAAGTGCTAGAACATAATTTTAGAACATTAAATGCACTGCAGTAACAATTGTGTGCTTTACTAAGCAAATCTGCAGCTCTTTGATTTCCTCTGATAAATGATTGTTTCCATCAGCATCCTGTGGCTAAATGATCTTTGTGCTGGTTGTCTCTGATGAGCGTGA
The DNA here is from genome assembly GCA_030014365.1 of Clarias pachynema. Classification (NCBI taxonomy): domain Eukaryota; kingdom Metazoa; phylum Chordata; class Actinopteri; order Siluriformes; family Clariidae; genus Clarias; species Clarias pachynema. The sequence goes on along the minus strand of JAQMYL010000033.1, from coordinate 4,689,419 downwards.
GTACACAGAGCTCCTTCTCTCTGACAGTTCACTGACAATGGTTGTGCAGTGACCAAAGCAAACAGGAAACCACTCTTTCAGAGTCCTGAGGACTAAACGTCTGAATTTCTGCCCCACAAAGGCGTAGATTATGGGGTTGAGGCAGCAGTGGCTGTACGCTATGGTTTCCACCCACTGCATAGCCATATGCAGGTCCTGATTCCACTGACAGCTTTGCATGTAGCCTATGTGATGCAGGAACTTCAGGAAGATAACAATGTTGTAGGGCGTCCAGAAGAAGAAGAAAACAGTGACCAAAACCATGATGAGCCTGACAGCTTTGTGTTTCTTCTGAGACTTTATGGTCAATAAGATGGGGATAATTTGCGAGTAGCAAAACACCATCACTGAGAGAGGGATAATCAAGCCGAGGATGTTTAGCTCAATGTACGAGAATGGCTCCCATTGTGTCCCATTTGGATATATCACCTGGCATTTCCATTTATATGAGTCATTATTCACTTGAGAGAAAATGATGGTTGGCAGAGAGGCTCCCAAGCTAAGTGCCCACATAAACAAGCCTATTGCTATGCTAGCTCTGACAGACCAATATTTAGAGAAGAGAGAGGTATTGGCATGTACAATCACAACATAGCGGTCTACAGTCATGAGAATCATGAAGAAGATACTTCCGTAGAAGCCCAGCATATAGAGTGCTGTCACTGCACGGCACATGAAGCTCCCAAAGATCCACTCAGTAAGGGAGGCATAGTGAGTCCAGAAAGGCAAAGACATAAGGAAGAGGAGATCAGAAAGGGCCAGGTTGAAGAGGCAGACATCTGTCACATTTGATCTGTTGTGGTATTTGATCAGAACACAGAGCACCAGGCCGTTGCCAATGAACCCTACAATAAAGACGAGGCTGTAGAGGGTAGGGATAAAGACTTGGATGAAATCCTCTAAATTGTTGGTATTGCAGGGCAGGAATTTGGGGTCAATGTAGGACTCGTAGTCATCACCTGTTTAAGCAAACAAACAAAAAAATAATGATAATTATAATGATAATGGAAAAATATGTCCTTTGGAAACACAAAATCAGTAATGTGCTGTATTATTACACAGGATGCATGTGTAGCTACATGTATGCATTGTTTTGGTAAGCTACTGGATTCAACATCAGGAGCTCTCCGTTTCATTCCTGGACTATCTATTTGTGAAGTTTTGCATCAGTACAGGGGGTATGAGTTTGTTCAAGTAAATTGGGAATTTTAAAAAACAGAATAACATATCCCAGTGTTTGACTAGTGCTTGTATCATATCAATGTGGACCCTATTCTCAGTACGCCAGAGTCATGATCGGTCTGAAACGCTGGCCACCAAGGAACTCCTTTAATGGCCCAATCATGAGGAATTGGCTTGGAGCAACGTCAATAATGTACGGAGCATGTGGCAATGATTCACAGCCGAGTTTCTGTAATGTGCAAGGGTTGTTGGCGAATGATTGTGTGTACAGTTCCCTCACTGCGTTTCCTCTGCAAGTTGGTGACAAGTTATCATATGATTTTCAAAGATCAGGCGTTCTACTCTCAGTCACAGAAACAGTGGCGCAGTCGGCTCAGAGCCACCTCGGCTGGGATTGTCATTCAAGGACGTACGATCTTCTTTAAAAAGTTTGCACCGGTCAAATATTTTACTGCTGCCAAGAGTCTCATCATCGTACTGTGCTTGAAGTCTTCTGTAATTGTCAATCAGTTTTATGCCTTCATTCATCAGAAATTTCATCACAAGTCCAGGTTTGACTTTAACACTCCCCTAGATCTCAAAGTTTATATTGTTATAAAAAATGTAACCATATTTAAGTTTGAAAAAAAAAGTGGTGTCATTTATAGGAACCCTAATAATGAGAAAGTTTTGCAATTGCAATAATGACCTTTAAGTTAAGATTTACCAAATATGCAATGGGATAAGGCACATTATACTTACTTTCCGCATCGGAGGTTGTCATATTGTTGGAGAACGTCATCGCCATGTCTTATTAGTTCCAAACTCGACTGTTAAATAACTCTATGGCCATCAGATTTTGACACAATAACACACTGAGCTGCAATTTCCTGAGGAGGATCTTCTTTCCAATGACGAAATATCAAATATGAATTCATGCAGCTCACCAAATATTACCACTTCTCTTAAAACTAAACAAAATATCTCCTTTTCATAAGAACCTCAACATGAAATACTCATGAAATAATGCAAAACTCTTTTCCTTTTTTTTTTTTTTAGAAAGTAAGGTCCTGACCATTAAGTAACACAACACTGACTCAAATGGTGCACTTCTTTTTAATTATTAGATAGTTACGCTGTGTAATTTAGTTTTCTTGCTGATTAAGAAGAGATTTGTTTGACTTGTGTGAATCATAATGTGCTTAAATGTATGGTACCAACTTATTGATTGTGTAACTATTGTAACTGTAAATGTGCATGAGCTATAAACACATGCTTTGAAAGATAGGGGGAACTTCTCTATCCTGTTCTGACTCAGTATGCAACACATTTCACAATGTTTTTTTAGTGATGAGAATGTAAACAATAAGTAGCAATAGAGAAACGTTTTATCAGCTTAATGACCTAGCCACTTTTGTTTTTATATTTAAATTTATCATTTGATGAAAGTGTCAGTCTTCAATATCAGGGTCCCCTTTAATAAAGTATCCACACATATTGCAAATAGTCTTCATTTTTAAATGTTAAATAATTCTGTACAGACTAGTCAAATGTGTTGCATTTTCAAACACTGCACAAAAAGCACCAAAAAACTGATGCAAAAAGCACAAAAAGATGACAAGGCAAGTGCAACAGCTTTGTGCTTCTTCAACATTGAGGCCTTTATGGATATTACATGCCTGTTTCCCTTCACACACATTATTGAATATTGAATATTGAATGGATACCATTATTGAAAGCGAAATGAGCATTGAATGTGATGTTCAGCTCAATGTAAAATTGGATATCATACTAATTCTTTAGGACATCCAACAACATCCCTCCAACTCATAGTTCACATGTACTGTAAGAAAATGAGACTTTAATTTTTAACAAAGGTTTTACTAGTCCCAACAGATGCATGGTTGACCCATGGTTGGTGTGGGTTTGGTAAAACCCCACCTGGCTGCATAATTTGCATTATTCTTTTGTTACATTTCATTCTGAAACTTAGTGAATTATTTCCGGACTGTCCTTAAGAAACTTCCTAAAAGCCTCTAATACACAGTGTCATGTTCTAACATAGCCTTATGCCCCATATTTAACTCCTCAATGTTGCGCAGCTACATCATCACATGGTTGTTCCCATGTCTTGTCGAAAGCTTTTCCAGATGATAGAGACATGTATGGGTAGGCATTTTTTTTTTTGGTTGGAACATGCATACTATAGCTGTGAAACCACCCATGTGTTTGTGAGAACAAAAGAATGCAGATGTCCGCTAATTTTCAGCTTCGGTCATGCTGTATCATAAGCCTTGCTTAAAGGACTCCTCCCGTTTTAAAGCTGTATCTAGGGTGCTGCATAGCAAGAGTCTTTAAATCATTTTCATTTTCAGGCAATTCTTTGTAAGTGAACTTTTTTCAACTAAAATTCTACAGAACATTTTACTTTCACGTTTTATAATTCACGTTTATGATTTTCATAGCAAAGTTGAGGCCAAGATGGGGTCTAAGCAAGAGAACTGGGAGATAACATCACTACAGCTACATCACCACATGGTTGTTCCCATGTCTTGTCGAAAGCTTTCCCAGACGATAGAGACATGTATGGGTATGATGGTCAGGTGTCCACAAACTATATAGTGTATGGGTATGTGCATCACTGTGGGTCACTTTTAATATGCCCAATTTGTGAGATTGAAAACCTTTTAAAAAAAAATTTCTTAGCAAAGTTTAGAACAGGAATGTTAAAATCAGTTTTAATATATTGAATTGTATGTCCTTTTGGAAACAAAAACACCTGCTAGTTAGATTAATCAGGAAAAAAGAATTTCACTTTGCTAGAGAGCCTAAAGAATGGAGCAATTGAAAAAGTCTCCACACTGCCTTCAGAGACTTGATATTCTTACCCTGATTTGTCCATCACTCTGGAATAGTGCCAATTGCTAATCATCAGATTACTACAAGTCCATCAGTTTTTTTTAATGAGTTTTAATGATTTATTTTCCTATGGCCATACAGTTGCTTAGTTCCAATCCTGTCCCAATTCTTATCACACTTATTGTGTGTGTATGGAAATATTTTACCTTTTCTATTAAACATAGCTCTGGTTTTCACTATCGATTTGTTTATCATGTAAATTCATCCAGTGTTTAAGTGATCTCCAGACATGATTATTTCCTGGCCACATTTCTTCCACAAAGCTGACGGTTCAGTCAGCTTACTACTGTAGTCAGCTAGTCAGCTAACTATCCTTCTAGGACAGTTTCAATGATGTGTTGAAGGATTTTTAACCTAGTTCCAGTCATTTTAAATCTCCTAAGTTGTTTTATTTGCTTTATACAGCACAATAATTTGACAACTGTGAAATGGCAAAAAAAAAAAAGAAAAAAAACATTTTTTTTTGGCTGGAACATGCATATTATAGCTGTGAAACCACCCATGCGTTTGTGAGAACCAAAAAAAATGCAGATGTCTGCTAACTTTCAGCTTCAGTCATGCTGTATCACATGCCTTGCGTAAAGGACTCCTCCCGTTTTAAAGCTAGGGTGCTGCATAGCAAGAGTCTTTAAATCATTTTCATTTTCAGCCAATTCTTTACATGTCAACTCTTTTCAACATAAATAAAATGTTCCACAGAACATTTTACTTTCACGTTTTATAATTCACGTTTATGATTTTCATAGCAAAGCTGAGGCCAAGATGGGGTCTAAGCAAGAGAACTGGGAGATAACATCACTACAGGTGCATCTCAATAAATTATAATATTATAGAAAAGATGATTTATTTCCGTAATTCAATCCAAACAGTGAAACTCATTTATTATATAGATTCACTACACCCAGACTGATATATTTCAAGTGTTTATTTCTTTTAATTTTGATGATTATAGCTTACAGTTAATGAAAACCCCAAATTCAGTACCTCAGAAAATTAGAATATTGTCAAAAAGCTCAATATTGGACCCTCATGGTGTCACACTCTAATTAGCTAATTAACTCAAAACACCTGCAAAGGTTTCCTAGGCCTTCAAATGGTCTCTTAAGCTACGTTTACACTGTCAGTTAAATGTGACCCAATTCCGATTTTTTGCTCATATGTGACACATATCGGATATGTTCTATGTCCATGTAAACAGGAAAAAAACGCATGCATTCCGATATTTCGAGATCGGTTTCAGGACTCCTTCATATGTGGAAATAAATCAGATATAAATCAGATACGTGCTAATGTGATTGTCATGTAAACAGACAGATCGGATATCCTGAGGCATTGTGTTCTGTACGTCATTAAAACTGCGACTTTTTCGTGGTTTAATGACGTAATGTTATTCTCCGGTGGAAGCGCGTGTGGAATGATAACATCGCAGGTGACATAAAAGAGGAAAAAGCCCCCCGCCTTGTGTTAATGCTTATTTAGGCTAAATAACATTAAGAAATCAGTACTTGGTGAATGAAGCATATGCACAGGCTGCACTTGTGGCATTTTTTTCCTCCTCCTCGGTTTCAAAATCATGGTGACGTTTCGCAAACTTTGCATATATCACAGAGCTAGCGTCAAGCATATTTCGCCCTCGTTCCTCCCTTTAAGTATGCGCGATGTTTCAGATGGTATGGCAAGTGTAAACACGTGAATCGGATATGGGTCATAGTTGAAAGGACGTGTAAACAGACGGTCAAAAAAATCATACAGTATATAGTCAACAAATAAGATTTGGGCATCGAGACCTGCAGTGTAAACGAGGCTTTAGTCTGGTTCGGTGGGCCACAAAAGGTCATCGCTAAAGAAGCTGTCTGTTTACAGAAAGCTATATCCAAGCACATTAATGAAAAATTTAATGGAAGGAAAAAATGTGGTAGAAAAAGGTGCACAAGCAACAGGGATAATCACAGCCTTAAATGGATTGTAAAACAAAGCCCATTTAAGAATTTGGGGAAGATTCAACATGAGTGGACAGCAGCTGGAGTCAGTGCTTCAAGAGCCACCACACACATGTATCCAAGACTACAGAGGCTACAACTGTCGCATTCCTTGTGTCAAGCCACTCTTGAACCAGAGACAACATCAGAGGCGTTTTACCTGAGCTAAGGACAAAAAGACTCTTGTTCAGTGGGCCGAAGTCCACTTTCCAGAGTCTGCAGGGAGAGAGGAGAGGCACATAATCCAAGTTGCTTGAAGTCCAGTGTAAAGATTGCAGTCAGTGGTATTTTGGGGAGCCCTGTCATCTGCTGGGGTTGGTGCACTGTGTTTTATCAGGTCCAAGGTCAGTAGTGCCACAGACTCTTAAGCTGGATCACCTCCATGCCATGCCATATTGCTGCATTAATTCATGCAAAGTGAGCCCCGAAAAAAGTACTTTTGGTCATACATACTTTTCAGTAGTCCAACATTTCTGTGTTAAAATCCTTTTTCTTTCTTATTTTTATTCGTCTTAAGTAATATTCTAATTTTCTGAGATACTGAATTTTTGGTTTTCGTTAGCTGGAAGCCATAATCATTTAAATTAAAGGAAATAAACACTTGAAATATATATTATGTGTAATGAATCTGTATAATATACAAGTTTTACTTTTTAAAATTAAATTATGGAAATAAATCACCTTTTTTGCTAAATTTATTGAGATGCACTTGTACTTTTTGCAGATAATGAGGTTCTCTTGGCTTCATCACAGGAGTACATGGCATTTGCCCTAAAACAGCTTGCAGCCAAGTGTGATCCAGTTGGAAAGGAAATCAGCAACTTCAATGGGAATGCCTGGGAGGCCATCTTGCTGTGGGGCCAAGATGAGGACTTTCATCTCCCTCTCCCGAAGGCATCAGCTTTGGAGAGAAGAACACGATCACTCTAGTAATGTACTCTAAAATCCATGGCCTTAATTAGGGAAATGAGGTACAGCATTTATCATTTCAACACCGTTTGGACACAGCATGACCGTAGCTAAAAATCAGCAAACTTCTGCATTCTATTTATTTTCACAATTATAAAGAAAAAAAATTTTACTTGTTACGGTGGCCCAGAAGGGCAAATCATCTTTCCCGTATATGTGTATGTTTTTTCCCTTGTAAATGTGTGCTTTTTCTCTTGAAAAAAAATGTTTTTTCCTTGAAAAAAAATTTTTTTTTCCCTTGTAAATGTGTGCTTTTTCTCTTGAAAAAAAAATTTTTTTCCTTGAAAAAAAAAACATTTTTTTCTTGTAAATGTGTGTTTTTTCTGTTGAAAAAAAAAAATAATTTCCTTGAAAATGTGTGCTTTTTCTCTTGAAAATGTTTATTTTTTTCCTTGAAAAATAATTTTTTTTTCTTGAAAATGTGTGCTTTTTCCCCTTTAAATGTGTGCTTTTTACCCGTTTGTGCACAACTGCTTTTTCCCGTGTGAGAACGCTCTTTCTGCCGTATTTGGCAAGCTAAATGCTAATGCGCAAAGGACTATGGGAGTGAGGTCAAAACGTAACTGAAGACGGAACCTTACCAGTGTT
>JAQMYL010000033.1:4666067-4681664 GCA_030014365.1 Clarias pachynema | reverse complement strand
AGAAACTGTTTCGCAAGCACGACTGGAGCAGGACGTTTCTCAGTGGTAAGTGTCATATGTTAACAAGAGTGTGGTAAAGTTAAATGCAAGTTGTTCGCGACGTAGAACATGGGCGGACATTATGCAAATATGTGTTAAAGACTCGTTTAGGCGAATGTGAGCCGACTCTTTTTTTTTATAGACAAAAACTTCATTTATCGTGCACTGTCGGCGTCACAACTTTGCAGAAAGTTTATGTTCACATACAGCTACATGACACACTGCATGAAAGATCATATTTGAAAATGCATAATAGGGGCATTTTAAAGGGTTATTTCATTCAGAAATTAACAATTATCATTAATTTCACATATGTGCTTCATTAAAAATTGGTTTAACAAAAAGACATCATTTTAATAACTCATTAAAAACACTGTGAGTCCAGTGTACTTTCTGATTTCCGTGTAAACCTAAAACTAGAACTTGTTATTATTATTAATATATTTTTGAAGTATTAAAATTATATTTGCAGCCATGCAATATGCATAATGTGATATGTACAATGTGATATGCTTAAAAAGTTTTTCATGCAATGTAAATACTATACCTTGAATCTTTGAGTTGAGATAAAAATAAATAAAGATAAATAAAGGAAAAACAATGCATGTAAATACCTAATGAGGAATGGTTAAACGACAGTTTAATTGTTAACTGACAATTAATCATCCTTTTCAACATTTCCCTGTTGTAATATTGTTATTGTTTGGTTTTCTTATAGGCATCTGATACTGATGAGGCCTGGTCACAAGTACCTGTTGGAGTGTTGACTGTCATTAATGAACACATTCCTCTCTTGCCAAATCAACTGTACTTTCACCCAGTTTCTCCTGCCATCATTGTTGAGGGAGGTATTGTCATTGACACTCTGCAGAATCTACCACAGGCAATTTGCCTCTTATTTGGCCTGTCATATGCTTTGAATTTGGATTACCCCAAAAACATGAAAAACACTTTCAACTTCTTGCAGAAAGTAATGCTTGGGTTGGGACAGAACACACTTAAGGCAATCGGTTTCCATGCTTTTTTTAAGTAAGGTTTACTAATTGGATTTTACAGTGCAGATAGAACACCTTTGAGATGAATTAAAGTGGAGACTGTGAGCCAGGCCTTCTCGTCCACTATCAGTGCCTGACCTCACAAATGTGCTTCTGGGAGAATGGTATAGTACAGTAGTATAGATGTCCAATACCGATAACACTCAAAATTGCCTCGATAATACCACACCAATACCATTATAAGTCAGAGCAGGTGCACATAACTACACAAATTGCCCCTCCTCCCCCTTGTGTCAAGGTATCAATGTTGACAACTTTGAAAAGAGACAGAGGTGGAACTGGACACAAACACACAAAAAGTCTAAATCAAATAAGATTAAGTCTTTAAAGGCCATGTTTGCTTGCCAGTCAAATCCAGAACTCTGACAACAGTGGCAAAAATGAGAGTGAAATACGGCATTTTTGGATTTTGATAATTAGAAAAGGAGAACAGTGTTATGAACTTCAGCTCAAAAAGCATCGCAAGTGCAAAAGCTGGAAGTATTTATCTTTGCCTTTCAAACTTTGACAGTGGCTGCAAATGGATGTTTTTATTTTTTCAAAGAGCCCACAAAGGGAAATGAGTCAATTTCCTGCCAAACAGAAGATGTTTACTGTTAATTATAACGATCAGGTATGTTAAAGTGCTTGGCTAATCCAATAAACATAATTGCATGTGAAATAAAAATATTAATATTAATAATAATAATAATAATCTGTTCGCATTGTGCTTTGGGACAATACAAGATACTGGTGTTGGTACTCGGTACTGGCAAGTACCCAAATGGAAGTAATATCGGTGTATCCTTAGACAATAGAGATCAGAGCTAATAGTGAAAGTAAGCGCATTTCCATAAACACACACAATGTGAGCAGAACTCACAGAAAGGGAATTAAACAACTGTGTGAGAATAATAAAATATTTTTTTAGGAGGCTAATCAGGGAAAAAAAGACTTCAGTTTGCTAGGAAGCACAAAGACTGGACTTTGGACTCATTGGAACAGGTCATATGCTTTTTTTTACCCCTTTCTTGGTAAGCAACTTTACCAAGCGCTTAAGTGATCTCTGAGCACGCTGATTCATGACCACATTTCTTCCACGAAGTGGCCAGTTTAGCAATATCCTTCCAGGGTTTATGAATGTATTGAACAATTCTTAACCCATTTCCGTGTCATGCAAACTCCTTTTACCTTTGCCTGACACAGGACAATATTTTCACACCTTCTGAAACACAGCGCCCACTTGTCCATGGACACAGGATACATTTTCTGACAGGGTTGGTTTTAAAATTGATGAGGACACACTGCACCTGGGTCAAAATAACAGCTGAAACATATTAATCACTACAGTAAATCAATCAATCAATCGCTTTTTAGTATTTTAATATTTTGAATTGAGGCAGTGTATTATTTTTCAGAAGTTAACCTTAAACAAACAGAATTACTGTAAACAGTATCAGGCTGTTTACAGTGAAGCACGCAAATGCTATTTCCATGAGCAAATTATTAAAAAACAACCCACTTCCCGAATATACTTGATTCTGTCAGATTATCAGTGTTATAAGCACTGCAACTTTGCGCAGTGAAAGTTTCACAGCATAGAAGTAATAGTACGTTGCAGTGTTTTGTACAGCCGTATACTTCAGGGTAATTTTTCAGTGACATATTTCAGTAATGTGCTGCAGTGCCCTCTACTGGTAGCTAAAAATGTTGCCTGTTCTCAGTATTTTAATTAGGGCCAGGGGTTCCAAGATGTCAACTGCCCTACAGAGTTTGGAGTCCAACTGTGAACAGAAATAATTTAACTAGTCCCTTATCTCTGGAGCATCTTCAAGGTACTTGTGAAAAAATAAATCGATTCTCCTGTACTTCCCAGAACTTGAGTTTGGATGTATATTCCACATATGCAAACCCACAGAGGAACAAAAATCTTTTGCGATATGCTCTTATTAGAACATTGTATGATAAAACGCCACCTGTTCATTAATTATTATCATTATTTCTTTTTTGAACAACATGTTTTTTTTATTATTATTATTTCTTACTTACAGTGTGAAACTGGCTGTAGAAACATTTTTACTTATGCCATCATTACTAAATGTCACATTTATTCTTAGCATTAAGGGTGCAAATAATGCTTTTAAGCCTGTTGAAGTTCTATGTGTATATATAATCTCAATATAAAATAAAATATATGGACTCCATATACCTAACGTCAAATATATGACAAGAATACTTTTACATCTTATCGAGATTTAATGGCATTTGATATAATGTGATTACATATTTTAAATGTTAGATTCAGTAGAATACACTCACTGGGTACTTCATTAGGCACACCTTGCTATTACTGGGTTGGACCCCCACTTTACATTCAGAACTGCATTTATTTTTTGCATGGAATCAACAAGGTAGGTAAAACATTTCTAAGAGATTTTTGTCCATATTGACATGATAGCATGTGAATGTTCAGTTCCAACATATCCCAAAGGTTCTCTATAGTATTGGGACCTGCTTGACATGTTCAAGAAACCAGTATGAGATGATTTTAGCTTTGTAACATGGCATGTTATTCCGTGGTCATAAGGGGATGGGCATGGACAGGTAGGCTGTGGAAGTTGCTGCAGCATATCAATTTAAAAGTTTTTGTGCATTCAGAGATGGTCTTCAACACATTTTGGTAATAACGAGATGTTGCTTGAGTTACTGTTGCCTTTCTATCAGCTCGAACCAGTCTGACCGTTCTCCCCTGACCTCTGGCATCAACAAGGCATTTTCACTCAGAGAACTGCCACTTACTGGATTTTTTTTCCCCCTTTTTTAGACCACTCTTTCTAAACCTTAGAGATGGTTGTCTAATATCAGTAGATTAGCAGATAGCTATTATACATATGACACCGTTTATGACATCATATGCTTGCTGCATGACCATGTATTAATAGCACTAATAGTAAAACTAAATAGTAATAATAATAATAATAATAATAATAATGTGTAACAAGAAAATTCTCTTTAAAAAGTTAAATCAAACCAAAATATTTGTAGAATGTGCAGCTGAAAACTGAAATTTCGGCTAGACAATCTTTGTGCTGGAAATCACTGATGAGCGTGATGACATAGAGCTCTTCCTCTCGGATAACTCAGTGACGATCGTTGTGCACTGACCAAAGCAAACAGGAAACCACTGTTTTAGCGCCTTGAGAACCAGTGTTCTGAACTTTTGCCCCACAAAGGCATAGATTATGGGGTTCAGGCAGCAGTGACTGAACGCTATCGTTTCCACCCACTGCGTAGCCATGTGCAGGTCCTGCTCCCACTCACAGCTGGTCATGTAGCCCATATGACGTAGGAATTTTAGGAAGATGACAATGTTGTAAGGTGTCCAGAAGAGAAAGAAAACTGTAACCAAAACCAGGATGAGTCTGACAGCTTTGTGTCTCTTCTGAGACTTCAAAGCCATTAAAACAGGAATGATCCGTGAGTAGCAGAACACCATTACTGAGATTGGAAAAATCAAGCCAAGGATGTTCAGTTCAATGTAAGAGAATAACTTCCACTTTGTACCTTCTGGATATTCCTCAGTGCAGATTGATACATCTGATTCATTCTTCACTTGTGAAAAAATGATGGTTGGGAGAGAGGCTGCAAGGCTAAGCACCCACATAAACAAAGCCAGAACTATGCTAGTTCTGACAGACCGGTGCTTAGAGAAGAGCGAGGATTGGACGTGTACAATAACGGCATAGCGGTCCAAGGTCATGAGGATCATGAAGAAGATACTTCCATAGAATCCCAGCATGTAAAGCGCTGTCACTGCATGGCACATGAAGCTCCCGAAGATCCACTCGGATATAGCGGAATAGTGGGCCCAGAAAGGCAATGAGGTAAGGAAGAGGAGGTCTGAAAGAGCCAGGTTGAAAAGGCAGACGTCTGTTACATTTGACTTTTTGCGATACTTGACCAGGACACACAGGACCAAGCCATTTCCAACAAATCCCACAATGAAGACAATGCTGTATAGGGTAGGGAGGAAGACTTGGTTGAAATCCCTTACATTGTTGTTGTTGCAGACTTGGGAGGTTTCATCTATGTTATAATATTCTTCATATTCTTCAGCTATTTGAGAAAAAAAAAAAGCATTGGCTTTAGTTATTATGGTTTTCAACTCTGGTCCTGGATAACCACTGGCCTGAACATTTTAATGTGTTTTCAGCTCCCAAAACACCTGATTTAACTCATTAACAGCCTTTCTTAATTGAAGTCGGTGTGGTAGAACAGGGAAACATTAAAATGCAGGGCAGTGGTCCGCCAAAAAAAAACATTGTACTACACAATGTACCAAAAATAATGCAGCAGTGGCCGTAGTTTATATTAAATGACATACAATACGTGGTTCAACCTGCACCGTTTGGTAGTGATACATTTGCACCAGTGTTGAATCTAACTATTTATACCCTTTTGAAATCCCCTTTGTTGCAGTTGATGGTCTCGCACTACACTGCCAAGTGTTTACAGAGGTGGCACCATTGAAAAGAGCAAGGTGCACAGATGGATGAGGACATTTAAAGAAGGGAAATGAGCATTGGAGACAAACCACACAATGAGACACCATCAACTGCAACAACGGGGATTTGCGATGAGGATTTGAGAGTTGGATTCAACAATAGTGCACTTGTGATGGAGACTAGGTTGAATATAATCTTTGTATAGAGAAAGAGTTACTCTACCAACATATGTAATTTGAATAAAAGAGTTATGCACGTATTTGCATTACTTTCAATATAGATCTCATATTATTTTTTAAAATCATCAACAACATTTCAGTCTCTTTAGATCGGAAATTGTAGTACTGTGCTGGATCGCCATCTATTGGGAGCTTTAAATAACATCTCTTATTTAATAATCCTTTTTAGACTTTGTGAAAGTACTGTAGTTTTAGAAATTTTATTAATTAGAGTTATAACAATGAAAGGATACAATTCAAAATTATGCAAAATTGAAGTATTCCACCTACTTGACATGTTGTTGTGCATCGTAGTCATGTCTCCTCAGTTCCAGACTAACTGAGAAAGCAGGCCGTGGAAGCTGCTATATGACTATGACTGGGCTGAGCTGCGATTTCCTGTGGTGGGGCTTCTGCCTACTGACAAAAAAAGTTACTTTTTAACATCATGCTTTTCAGGACCAAACAGAACCCTTAAAATATAGCAAAATAAAATAAAACATACCTTTAGTAATTATGATTCAGAAATAAAACCTAAACTGCCTAAATTTATTATTAAGATTTTTATTAGTCTTCTTTTTCCTAATGGTCACAGTAATAGTAATAATTGCTTTGGCTGAACCCTCGATGCTTTAGGTATTATTTGTATCGGGGCAAGTTGATAATTACAACTTTTTTTTTAAATTACATATTTCCTCACTTTTCACAACAACTGAAATGTTGTTGATGATTTAAAAAAATAATATGAGATCTATATTGAAAGTAATGCAAATACGTGCATAACTCTTTTATTCAAATTACATATGTTGGTAGAGTAACTCTTTCTCTATACAAAGATTATATTCAACCTAGTCTCCATCACAAGTGCACTATTGTTGAATCCAACTCTCAAATCCTCATCGCAAATCCCCGTTGTTGCAGTTGATGGTGTCTCATTGTGTGGTTTGTCTCCAATGCTCATTTCCCCTTCTTTAAACTTTTCACACTTTTCAAACGCAACTCCATATATTTTACACAAAGCTGCTTTGTGAAAATGACCATTGTTTAAAGTGTCATGTACCTTTTATGGAAAGCATTTTTTTTTTTAATGAGCATTAAATTATTAAATTAGCAAATAAGTGCATAGGAAGCAGGATTGAGTGCATCACATCGTCTAATGATTTCCTCTCCGGCCCAGGAGAATAGAAATATTCTAAGAATGCACCTTTTTAGGATGATGTTTTTAAGTAATAAGTGCAAAGTGTAATTCTGTAATTTATAAAAATGCAATGTAAGTCTCAATGTTGCATCAGATTATTCATCATTTATCAAGTTTAATAAAAATATAATAGGATCATAAAAAAGTGAAATGTTACATTTGTCATACATTTGCCTTGAAAACTATCGACACCAGACAAATTGCTCAATAATTATAATTTTCACAACTTTTTTTGTGTGAATGTGGGCGAAAACATACATTTAGTTAGTTTAAACATTTGCTTGCTTTTGTATCAGCATTGTGCTGCAGTGCCACCTACTGGGACAATGTTTTAACTGACCTATAAAATCCCTTTTGTCATAAACCTTGCACAAAAAAAGTTTTTAATGCACAGCAAACCTAAACTTGAATGTAAAATGAATTCTGTGAATGGGATGTTGGAAGGTATCTGCTCGTTACACCAAGAGACTATATCATTTGAACAGATTTCTGTATATGAGTATATATTATGATTTTGTTCGTTCAATAGCTTCTGTACAGTGGCACATGCTACAGCTCTAACTGATTAGGGCCATTCCTGAAAGGTGTACAAACGACCTCAAATGGTACCTTTCATTTCAATGCACAATTTCAATTACCTAAGCTTTTACTAGATCAGTAAGCATCTCCACCTATCAAGGAAAATATGCCTAGCAACCTGGAACTGTCCTTCTGTCACTAATGTAATGTACTGTATGAGAGTACAGTATGTTACATCTAGTTCCCCATCTGTTATTCTTTGGTTTCATGTTTATATTCTGCTTATTAAAGCCACAAACAGGAGTTTTATACTCTTAAAGGAGACAGTGTAAAATGTTGACAGTTTGGACACAATACAGCTTTTGCAGTAGGTGTCAATTATCTTTATCTTGTGGTCATGGGTAAAGGAATATCAACATTAAAAGAAAATAATACAAGGTGTCCAGGTGAATAAAAATTAAAAGAACATACAAACAAACAAAAAAAATGAAGACAATTGACACCCACTTCAGGGGTAATTTATTACTTTTTGTTAAAGCACAAATATTACGGAAATGCGCTGCAAGCCCACAGACATACAAAAATTAAATCAAACGTTAAGAAAGAAATGCTGCAAAAGAGATTTACTACTACCGAAGTGCTCCATGTCTTGATTGGACTAGTGGCTACTCGGACCAGGACGTAACAATGAATGAGATGTCAATCAGTATTTCTATGAGGTAAATGCACAAAATTAACTGTTTGTTTTGAAGTTATTAGAACCGTTGTGTTGCGTTGCCTATCGTTACAGAAGGTAGTAGCGTCGTAAATGTAATTAATTTAGCCATTTAATCATTTACATTGACTTTTGTATGTGTGATTTAATAAACATAATTTAAATGCTTTTCTTTGGACCTTATCTTATTGCTTATTGAAGAAACTAAAAACATAAAGAACAATAAGAAAATATATTCTTACAATCAAAGAAAGGATTTATCTAACAAATAAAGAAAATTAAATGGCATTTGAAAATAAGTTAAATGAACATTTAAATAAATTCTCTAATTAACTTAAACATGGGAAACCATATAAATTTCAGAAGAGATCATTACTCACGGAACTAAAGCGAATTACTCATGGAACTAAGATCAAACACAAAATGTCAGAAACGTGTCATTTCAGCTACCTAGCAGCAAAGAAGAGGAGGATATTACTCTGCTTCAGCTAATTTCTTTATTCTTCAGAAATACAACTCAATAAAATAAAACACTAAAATAAGATGATGTGTGATATTGACACAAGAAATAAGATCTTAATACAACTATGGTAACACCAGGAGTAAAATGAAAATGAAGAAATGATTAACATCAAAATCTTAACTCTCCCGGAAAGCTGTTCATGTTTATTATAAAACATTTACGTTTTACTCCTACACTCAGCCTAAGAATTTCAGAATAACTTAGACCTTTTTATCGCAGTCTAACATCTTAAAATGTGTCACCACAATTAACCACAGTGAGCTGTATCACATTTATTCATTCAGTTTGAATTAATAAGCATCTTTCTGACATCTTTAATTCAACCCTAAATAAAAATATCATCATAAACAGAGCAGATAAAGTAGGGGAAGCTATTCTCAAAAATTTTCATGATGACCAGACAATCAAGTGTATTACGAACTTTTTCTCTCTAATTCTATCAACAGATTTAAAACTGAACTAAGGATTTATCAATCAATCTTGTGGTAAGAATGAAAAATGCTTAACAGACA
Source organism: Clarias pachynema (assembly GCA_030014365.1). Classification (NCBI taxonomy): domain Eukaryota; kingdom Metazoa; phylum Chordata; class Actinopteri; order Siluriformes; family Clariidae; genus Clarias; species Clarias pachynema. The sequence goes on along the minus strand of JAQMYL010000033.1, from coordinate 4,672,401 downwards.
ATCACACATGTTTCATTCATATTTAATCGCAGCCTTTGGAAACCAAGTCTTGATTCCTCTAAAATGTATTTATTTTTATTTTAAAAAGGGGGGTTGTGTAAAAAATATTATTTGAAAACCTTTAAATTTAACTTAAAACCCAAAAATGAAAATAAATACATAAAGTACCAGAGCAAAGGATGGAAGTGTCGCCTCAAAAGAAAGCCTTCACTTAAATAAAAGAATATGAGCATGAGTCATTTATTAGTCAAAAAGACAGAGCTACAAAAAGTTTTTAAAAAATAATTCGGAAAAACTTGAATATTTTGAGGAGTGATGGTACACAAAAGGAGATTTTTAAAGACCTACCTTTCTTTAGCTTTAGATGAGTAAAGAGTACCTTAAGAAGGGAAGAAAATCAGCATCTCAGAAAGACAAAATGTAGTTGGGCCCTAAAGCAACTACAGGACCCTAACTCTGTTATTCTTTTTCTTTGAGGTGATATTTCATCAATAACGTTTAAACCTTTAACATTAAACCCCAGGATTTGGATTCACCTTTTGACACCAGGGATGCGCTTGTCCCTTCGGGCGTGGCTCTGCAGCAGGTGTGCTGTGGTGTCTAGCACCAGTATATGGAAGCAGATTTGGGGCTGTGGGTTGCCAGGGCGGGGCCACCTTGAATTGAAACTGTTTGTTTCGCGCATCCCATAAATACTCGCTGGTATTGGGGATCTGGGGAATTTGGAGGCCAGGTCAAGCTTGAACTCTTTGCTTGATAGACACAGACAAAGCTGTTCTAATGACTTTCTATTGTGCCCAGCATTGACTTTCAGCGATTTGTGCTTTAGTGGCCTTTCAGTAGGATTGGACCAGACAGGCCCCATGGAGGACCAGCCTTGGGTGGCCACGATCCTGTCACCAGTTCACTCGTATAGTTCTAGTTATAGTTAAAATAATGTTATTTACACCACCTGTCAGACATAATGTTATGCTTTTTCAATGTATAATTTAATCAGTATTAGTTTTGCTCTGATCAGTAACATTTCAGAGAAATGCCCAAAAGCAAACAAGAAAAAAAAGGTCTAATAATGGGAGGGCATGTCCACTGGGCAGGTTGTTGGTTTGTAATCCAGCCATGTCTGCTTCAATCAAAAGGGATATGTTCTTTATTGGCACCTACAATAAGAATCCCACAAATAAGGAACGGCCTTGCAATTAGGGTTTGGGACTCAACCCTAAAGACACAGTGTTTAATTTTTAAGTTGAAAACCTTTCTGTTAGTCTAGGATTTTGTTAATAATGTTGATGCTCCTGCTTAAAATACATATAAAATGTTGCATTTATTTTGTAACATTGTTTGTTGATGGCATGTATTATTAAAATAACATAATGCTTTTACCACAGCCCTTCTCGCAAGGCTAAAAAAAAAAACAAAAAAAAAAAAACAACACATTAACATTGCTTATAAGGCCCCAACTTCAACTTGAGAGCTTCGTTCAGCCCTGGAGTTCACCAGCACTTCCCAGGGTAATGTCAGTAACAGGCACAGACAGCCTTCTGGACATGGTCTATATCAACTGCCTTCAGTTCAGATAGGTAAATGTATTTAGTTATGTACCTTCCACATTTGGTTAAGCACCACCCATAAATCTCTCTATCATTGGCAACATGGACATTTGTGTTCCCAACCATTTCTATCGAATTGCCAGTAAAGCACCTACTTGATGAGAGAGCTCTAGAGTAGGAAGGAGCTCAGCTTGTTCAATATGTTTGTTGCAAGATCCCTTAATGTGTTAGGATGTAAATGAATTTATCTGCCTTATACCTTTCTATCTAACTTATTGTATTAACTCTGGCTTCAGTGACATTACATATTCCCAAGAACATATTTCATTGGATGGTTTGAGTTGGTTGTTAGATTTATTGTGCTTCATTTGAGTTGCTTACCAGAGGAAAACATTTGGATGCAATAATGTATAGGCAACAGAATAAAGTGGAGTATGCGTGTATATGCACATGCATGTTCCTAATTCTGTGTTTAACTACTTATACCTTTTAGTAACTTACATCCAATACTGATTCAATGGGTGCAGTTTAATTTATTTATTATAGTACAGTAAATGTGTTTGATTTCATTAAAAAATTAAATTATTTTATTCTTAATTATCTTGATTTCTAGTTGTTCTTAATTGTGTATCTAAACTAATAAAACTTTTTATTTTACTTTACACCAGTAAATATAACTGTTAATGGATTAAATAGGACTCAGGATATGATGTTACAAACATGTGGTTTTTCTAAGAATTTACTGCCTAAAGTATTTTTAAAGTTCATAGGAAACTATTAAGCAGATAACTGACCAAATAATTTTTTTTTTATCCCATCAGTGCTCATGTACAGAGTAGAGTGATACTGTAGGTCAAACTCTTCAAAAAGCAACATGTCATACTTCACATCATGCATACACTACATATCATGCAACAGAGACAACATATACACAATAACCTAAAAAATACAAGAAAATATTTAGTCTTGATGAAATTCAATAATGTTTAATAAAATGTGCTTACATAGCATATGAGATTGCACTACTGTATTTAGATTCAGTAGAATATATTTCTAATATTGGCTTACAGAACACTGCAAAAATAACACAACAAAATAGAAAATTATACATATAAAGTATTAAAAAAAAACTATATATAAACCACATTGACTGATAAAGTAAAATATGTACATGAAAATAAAACATCTCCTTATTAATGAATGGAATCAAACTAAAATGTGAAATTATAAAAAGTTTTATAAATGTAAATGCATGTTTTAAAACAATAACAGTTGCATTATTTTTAAATCTTTTCATGAGTAAACAAGGTTTTGACTGTGGCAGTTTTGCCCACTTTTGGCTAGACAATCTTTGTGCTGGAAATCACTGATGAACGTGAGGAAACAGAGCCCCTCCTCTCGGAGAACTCACTGACGATCGATGTGCATCGACCAAAGCAAACAGGAAACCACTGCTTTAGCACCTTGAGAACCAGCGTTCTGAATTTTTGCCCCACAAAGGCATAGATTATGGGGTTCAGGCAGCAGTGACTGAACGCTATCGTTTCCACCCACTGCGTAGCCATGTGCAGGTCCTGCTCCCACTCGCAGCTGGTCATGTAGCCCATATGACGCAGAAATTTCAGGAAGATGACGATGTTGTAAGGTGTCCAGAAGAGAAAGAAAACTGTAACCAAAACCAGGATGAGCCTGACAGCTTTGTGTCTCTTTTGAGACTTCATGGCCATTAAAACAGGAATGATATGAGAGTAGCAGAACACCATTACTGAAATTGGAAAAATCAAGCCAAGGATGTTCAGTTGAATGTAAGAGAATAACTTCCATTTTGTGCCTTCTGGATATTCCTCAGTGCAGATTGATACATCTGATTCATTCTTCACTTGTGAAAAAATGATGGTTGGGAGGGAGGCTGCAAGGCTAAGCACCCACATAAACAAAGCCAGAACTATGCTAGCTCTGACAGACCGGTGCTTGGAGAAGAGCGAGGTATGGGCATGAACAATAACGGCATAGCGGTCCAGGGTCATGAGGATCATGAAGAAGATGCTGCCATAGAATCCCAGCATGTAGAAGGCTGTCACTGCATGGCACATGAAGCTCCCGAAGATCCATTGAGCTATGGCAGCATAGTGAGCCCAGAAAGGCAATGAGGTAAGGAAGAGGAGGTCTGAAAGGGCCAAGTTAAAGAGGCAGACATCTGTCACATTTGATCTGTTGCGATACTTGACCAGGACACACAGGACCAAGCCATTACCAATGAACCCCACAATGAAGACAATGCTGTAGAAGGGAGGGAGGAAGACTTGGCTGAAATCCCTTACATTGTTGTTATTGCAGACTTGCGAGATCTCGCCATTTTCTAATTCATCATAGTAATCAGAATAGTCCATGTCTGTTTATGAAACAAATAACGATCTCATTAACCACAAAAATTGCAACAATTGCAATGCAACAATAAATACTAAAGAGGCTATTTTTTGTATATAACTTTTTTGTGCAGTAGATGCTATTGTTTAGACAGGCACAGACAAGTTATCAGTAGTCAGTTGCTAAAATTAACAATGATGCAAAATCGAAACATTCATCCTACCGGTTGTCGTACTGTGGTGTACTGTGGTTTCCATGTCTCCTCAGTCCAAATGTGACTAAGAAAGCAGGCTGCTGCATGACTAGGCTGAGCTGCGATTTCCTGGGGAGGTGCTTCTGCCTGTTCACAGAAAACTTATGTTAACCACATGTGTTTCAGAACAAAACAAAAACCACTATATTTAAAATATACTTATAATCAAATAGGATTCAGAATCATTATGTAAAAACTTTCCTGTCGTAATCTACATTCAAAACTAAACATGAATTAAGGACAAATGCCTGAAATTGTCTAAGCAGAACTCTTGATAAATTTTGTATCATTATCCCCACTACAGTCATTCAATTAAAAGCACTTTTTCTTGAATATTCAATTACTTAATCAGTAGTTAAAAATAAGATCATCGAATGTCCAACAATTTACCTAAACGCTGTGTTTCAAGTAATCAGTGTATAATGTAATTACATTTTCAACAAGATTTCATCATACTAATGATTATTTATACAGTGAAAAAAACATACAGTATTACAGTACAAAGTAATAAATTGTGTAAAGTTAGTATTTAATGCTAATGTCATAAATTCATAAATTTGTTTTGAACTATAAAAAGCCAAAATCTCAAATACAGAATGAACATGTGTTGAAAGTCACCAGGCAAATTTAACAAATTATTATAATTTTCCAAGGTTTTCTTTTTTACTTAAAGAGAATTGAGCATAAAGAATATTGCATGTTTTTGTTTTCTCAGATTAAATTTAAATCTTTAGCACTGTACAGTAGTGCCACCTGCTGATAAATTGATGAACTGACATCTCAAGTTAACTGTTGATTTTCAAGGAGTCTTGAATGTTCTTGGGAATAACTGCAGTGGGCTCCAAGTCATTTACGGATATAAAATGCTTAAAAGACTTGTACCATTCAAATGTTTTCCATCACCACATTGTGCTTGAAGTCTTATGTAAATATCACTCGGTTTCGCTCCTTCTTTCACAAGCAGATTTATCAAGTCAACCAAGTCCTGGTTTGGCTTGAACGCCCCTCATAGATTGCAGATCCTTTTTTAAATGTACCAGAGTGCAGCAGAGCCAAAAACATAAGTATCCAGAGCCAAAAGACATACTGTAGTATCTCATAGATCAAACCTCTGGACGACCCAGCAAATGAAAAGGAGCTCCAATAATTGAGCAGATAAAAAAAAATTTTTAAATGAAAGGCCGAATAAACTTGTCTACATTTATAAATCTTTCTCGGTATATAGTCAGGATCAGGAGTTTTTTTAGTTATTACTCTTCAGTATATTATATATTTCCAATAGATGAATTTAAGAGGAAGTATGAGACACTGCGAATGTCTTATTTATAATATTTTTAACTATAGTTTACTGATTGGAAGGTTGAGAGTCACAGCATTTCCAAGCTGATGCTGTTGAGCTCTCGAGCAAGATCCCTTAACCTTATCTTTATTCTCCATTCTTTTTTTAGATTAAGGTTAAAATAAAGATAGAACCCAAATTAAATCCTAGTTTGTTATGAACTACAGCCATGTAGTTTTGAGAATGACAAATATTATTTTTCAGAAATTCTGCTGTTCCATTGTTTTTAGATATTTTTGTGAGATCTGTGGTATACTGAAGTATAATTACAAACATTTCATTAATATCAAATGTTTTGAAGTGTATGCGTAAAGTCAATAATTATTTGCCAGGGCTTGCTGTCAATCAACTTCTGGGCCACATCCTGACTGATGGAAGCCCATTCTTGCATGAAGTCTTATGAAGTCTTATGAAGTTTGGAGTTTGTCAGAATTTGTGGGTTTTTGTTTGTCTACCCACCTCTTGAGGATTGACCACAAGTTCTCAATGGGCTTAAGGTCTGAGGAATTTTCATGGCCATGGACTCAAAATGTTGATGTTTTATTTCCCAAGCCACTTAGTTATCACTTTTGACTTATGTCATGGTGCCCCATCATGGTGGAAGAGGCACTGTTCGCCACCAAGGATGCTTTACTCTTGGCATGACACAGGACTGGTGATAGCGCTGACCTTCATACATTTCAGGGACTGTCAGTAGTTCCTGGTTAATAACATTTTATCACACTTCTGTTCACACAACTCAATGTTCTAAGTGCAATACTTCTTTTCACTTACACTACAGTTCTAGTGCAATATGTAACTAAATTATGTGCCAGAGCTAATTCTATT
>JAQMYL010000033.1:4413693-4424068 GCA_030014365.1 Clarias pachynema | reverse complement strand
TACCAAGAATATCTTCTTTTCAAATCGTAATATTAATTAAACTGGGGTGATGATATTGAAATGGTAGCATATACTGTTTTATTAATAGGTACCTGAAATCAACTAGGAGCAGAGGAGTTCTCATGTGATAGTGTCTCTTCTTTCTTTCTTTCTTTCTTTCTTTCTTTCTTTCTTTCTTTCTTTCTTTCTTTCTTTCTTTCTTTTTTGTCAATTGCTATGCACTGGCTTTCTGTAGGATCAGGCAAAATGTTTCACTTACTCACTTGTCGTCTATACCACTTTATCCTGTATACAGGGTCACAGGGGGCCTGGAGCGTATCTGAGGAGACTTGGGGCACAAGGCGGGGTACACTATGGACAGGGTGCCAATGCATTGCAGGGCACATAACCAAGGTAAGTGAGTAAGGCATCTTCTTACACTGACATGTACTGATAATGAAACGAATTCAGCACTGATTATAAACAAACCTTAAAATAACATTCATATAACTCAATTAATTATTCTTTATGATACCATTGGGTTACATGTTAAGCCTGTTTAGGTAATGGTTGGTACTAAAGTTGTATGTGCAAAAACATGATAATATAATAATACCCAAAGGAAATGTGCAAGCTGATCTACTGACATGGTCTGTGGATGATGCTTTCTGTTATCCTTTATCAAGAGTTTGTCCTTGAACTGGTCAGAGAAGTTCTTAAAGGTATCACAGAAACACTAGGGAAAATTGTCCATGTGATATTGCATATGCAAGTTTAAATGAGCAAAGAGCAGATATTAAATGTTTGGAAGGCAGACCAGATCTGTTTTACTTCTTAGGTCATCCTCAATTTCAGGTCTTATTAAAATGAATTGTCTTGTTAACATTTTTTGTTTTTTTGTCTGTCCACATGCTATCCGGCACATTGAATGACAGATATTCTGCACCCTGGAGATAAATCCATGTGGCGTGTAAACTCGACGATCCTTGTTATTGTACAGTATGTTAAATACTGTAGTTTAAACATGGGATAAATATGTATGATTATTAGAAATATCACGTTTTTAGCAGCTATCAGCTTAAAAGGTAAATCATAATGTTACATTAGCCACAAGCACTTGAATTACTCAGATGAACTGGTGAAACTCTATAGTTTAATTAATGGAAAGCTTCAAAAAGCAAACCAACTGCTTAGTTTACTGATTAATGTTTTATTAAACTTGATATATTCATGTTCATATTCATACGAGAATGCATTTATTAGAGTAAAAACTACCTTTTTTCTCCTTATAATCCCCTGCTACAAGAATGCACTTAACCCATGCCGGGATCATCATCCATGGACCTATGGACTTTTTAAAAATGTTTGCACCATTCAAATGTTTTACTGCGACTAAGAGTACTTGAAGTCCTTGTTAATGTAATGCAATTGTCAATTTCATCACAAATCTTTGTATATATATAGCAAGATCAATATTTAGATTTAGATAAATGTAGATAAATTTATAGACCTTTTATTAAAAAGTCATGATTTAAAATATAAATTCAGCCGTTCCGGAGGGAAGTTCTTAAGGCAATAAGAATGCTTTAAAAATGAAACTACAAGTGCCTCTGTTTTCTTCTTGATACTGTCCTTGATAACATGTAGAGCAGTCACATGATGTTTTTTTTATAAAGCTCCTAATCCTTTTTATATGGTGTTGTATATTTTATAATCTGTTCCAATATGATGTATTGGTGCATCAGTTGTTTTGGTTCCACGATTTTACTCTTTCTCTCCAAATCATGAGGGGAATCCCTTTAACACAAAACTCAAGTGTAGTATAACTATGATATGAGCAATCATGATACTGTACAGTATATAAATGAGACATGCCGGTGGACAATAATAAGTATACTATATATTTTTTTACATTACTTGTCTATAGTTATATAATATATAATAACTTGACATGCACTGTGATGGATTGGCACCTGCATTGGTGATGGGTGTACCTTGCCTCGTCCCCGAAGCTTCCTGGGATAGGCTCCAGGCCCCCCGCGACCCTGAATACAGGATAAAGCGTTATAGAAGATGAATGAATGAATGAACTTGACATGCACACCATATCACAAACTCTGTGAATTCAGACCAAGTTTCCTGGGACAGTTTTGGCAAAGAGTAATTGAAAAAATACTTTTGGCATGGCTTGATGTCACCTTTTTTGAATGCATCTTAACAATCGCTGTATCAATATTTTTCAAACTGTTTTTTTTTTTTTTTTTTTTTACATTTTTGTTGGACCCAATAATTATCCCTGCATGGTCTTGACAATTGCCTGTCTTGTTTGTAGGACTACTAGTTTGTGTAACTGATTGTGTAATGCTGCTCTAAATAAACACAGCATTTGATTTTTTTTTCTGATGAGGAGGATTTCCTTGAATATGATTTGATAATTCAAAAGGCTATGAAGTAGAGAGATATTAATCATACATGCAACAATTAAATCAGTTTAGTTGTTTGTTTGATGAAGCAAGTGAGTACATGTCTACTATGTGCAATCTGCAATGCAATATCAGCCCTCCTGGACCTTTCAGTTTTCCCAGACTGTACATGTTACGGCAGGTACAGGAAGATTCAGACAAAATTTGAAATCAAACCAGTAAAGTGAGAAATTCAAGACCTTCATAATTGGAACAACGGCCAAGACTCATACATGAATAGAGTTCTCATCGACCAGAGGAGCAACTTCAGCCAGAGACTAATTATGACCAGGTGTTCTACAGAGCGCCACAGGAGATCTTTTCTCCCTATGGCGATAAAATTATATAACTCTTCTCTGTAGTGTTTTCACTACGGGATAGGGACTGTCAGTAGTTCCTGGTTAATAATAATTTATGACACTTCTGTTCTACACAACTCAAGTTCTAAGTGCAATATAAACTTGTGCAATACTTCTTTTCATTTACACTACAGTTCTAGTGCAATATGTAACTTAATTGTGTGCCATAATTAATTCTATTATATTTTACTTCTATTTATTGTTATTTTTCTTTACATTTTTATTTCTTTAAATTAATTTTTTCCTGTATAATATATTTTTTTCTAATCTAAATTTATCCTTTCTTCAGGGTAAATTAATCAGAGCAACTGTAAAACCAAGACAAAGCAATTTCTCTCTGGGATTAATAAATGATTAATTTCTTTGAATCTTGAATCTTTTTTAGCACAGCCTGTTTTTAGCATCTCCTTTACCTAATTGCATTTCCAACATGGTTGGAAAGCTTTAAGCATTTTATTGGTCTAGTTGCACTGACATTTTTATTATTTAAATGCATTTTATGTTATGGGTATACTCCACTTAATATAACTTTTCAGTCACTTTGGAAGCTAAGTCATGTCAACTGGACTTCTTTCTTGCTAGGTAGATATATTTCACTTTTCATCCATGTTGTGTCCTCCGAGTCATGAGTCCTTTCTTCAAAAGAATCCTCCCCATCTGAAAACGCACATTACATGAACAATGAAGAAGTTAAGTGTATAAGGAAGGATCGTCAGAGAGTGCGGGGGAAGAGTTGTTATGGTGTAACATGGTGTAGAGAGGGAGTAGGAAGACTAGTTTAGGGTAATGACTGGCCAGAACCATCAGTATACTGTATCTTCACCTGAAGACCAAAGTACGCTATAAACATTTGAGGATGAGAATGACTGGCTTCCTGTAGCTGCCCGCATCAAATTCAAAATGCTGATGCTTGCCTACAAAGCTAAAAATGGCCCAGCACCCACTTACCTCTCTGCTCTAATCACACCACGCAGTGCACCACGTTCCCTCCGATCCTCCAGCACTGCTCGCCTCATCCCACCATCTCTCAGGGATCGAGGGCGGCATTCATCCAGGCTCTTTTCCGTTCTGGCACCTACGTAGGTGGTGGAATGAACTACCTCTAGATGTCCGCACAGCAGAGACTTTGACTATCTTTAAACGACGACTCAAGACGTATCTGATTCTCCAGTACTTGGACTAATACACATTCTCATTTCATTTTGATGGTTTGCAGCTCATGGCAATAAAAAAATTAAAAAATAAAAAACATTATCTCAAAATATTAGAATATTTCTTAAGATCGATCCAAAAGGATTTACAATACAAACGTTCTGAAAGCTTATGTTCATTAATGCACTCCAAACTTGGGCAATGCTCCATTAGCACAAATTACTACATTAATGCGGCATGGAGGTGATCAGCCTGTGACATTTCAGAGGCAATAATGAAGAGCAGGTTACTTTGATAGCAGCCTTCAGCTCATCTGACTTTTTGGGATCGGTGTCTCTGACTTTCATCTTGACAATAGCCCACAGGTTCTCTATGAGGTTCAGGCAATTTGACAGGTCAATCAAGCACAGTAACATAATAGTCAGCAAAGCGGTTAGTTGTAGTTGCAGTCCTGCTGGAAAAGGAAATCGACATTTTCATAAAGCTTGTCAGCAGATAGCAGCGTGAAGTGATCTAAAATCCACCTGGTAGAAGGCTGTGTTGTCTTTGATACAAGACAGTGGACCAACATCAGCAGATGACATGGCACTCTAACCATTATAGACTGTGGAAACTGGACTTCAAGGAACTTGGATTTTGTGTCTCGCCACTCTATCTCCAGCAGACTTCCCCATACCTATACGGCTGAGAGATACACAGTATTTATACTGTATAAATAGTAATTTACTCAAACTCAAAATTAAATATTCTTATATGAGCTGTAAATATCAAAATTAAAACAAAAAAGTCTTGAAGTTTTTACTTTATATTTAATGCATCCAAAATATATGAGTTTCACTTCTTTTGATTAAACTACAAAAAATATCACAATATAAAAAATTAACAAAATGCTACAATGTAAAAATAAAAAATAAGCTGCTTCAATGTAAAAAGTTTAGTAACAAGTTTACTCAACTTTTATAAAAAATGTTTGGCCAAACAAAATATTTTACATTGCTGTTTAGTTGACACAACGTTTACACAAAGTTTAAAATCTTAAGTTGACTCAACTTGTAAATGCAATATTTAAGTCAGTTTAAGTAGTATTTGTTGTGGGCTCAATAAATTATATTTCTCTAAGGTTGACTTTTCATCTACTCTATTGATTCAAGTGATTGTTTTTCCATTTAAAAAAAAGTTGTCCTAATACACCAACAATTAAAACAAACAAACTACTTAAAAATACTTTGTTCTTCCACAAGTCAACGTTAAAATAGCGATCTGCATAAAACATGAGAATACAGGTTCTAGTTCACTTAAAGGTGAGTAAAATACCTGGATAACACCAGATGCGTATCAGAATCTTACTGATTCTTTTACATAATAATATAAACCCGCTTTTTTTGCCTTTTGAAGACTTTTTTTTCTTAATGTGTCAGACACAAAAAAAGAGTACATGGCAACAAGAGTTTGTTTCTTAACATGTGAATCTGAGGGGAGCGTGTCTCTCCAAATCCAATAAAATTAACTTGGATTACTTCATAGCCCTTTTGGAATTCAATGTTCAGAGCACAGACCTGACCAAACACCACTCCTAAAGCTGCTGCATAGTCACTCAGGCCCTTAAGGACTTCAGTCCCCTCCAACACTGTGTTCACGCTTCTCCAGTAGCTCCAAAAGGAAATCTGTCACCCCTTTGATCCAATCCTCCACAGCAGAGTTCTGGTTAAAGAAACAAGAGAATTCTTGTAAAGACAAAGATGATCAATTTCACAGAATATCTAGTTATGATAAAAATAAAACATATGAATAAGGCTATATACCACCAGTGTGTAAAAGACTTTTTTTGTTTCAGGAATTCTAATGATGGGTTAATGCTGTGCTTTGTTTCAAATTCAAAAGGGTTTGATATTTTCTATGGTTTTAATTTGTCATTCCTACTGTAGGAATCAACACGGACATTTTTACATTCCTTAGTGCTGAAGCGGCACTATTCCTTAACTGTTAAACACTTCAGGATTTTCTTAAACTTTCATTAGCTGAGCACTTGTTCAGCCATGTGTGCTAGAGTACAGCAAGACGATGTTCCTGGGCAAATGTGATGGCAAAAGCGGGAAAGAGGATAGATACCAGTATGAATGGTTAGCTTGCTAAGCCCGATACAATGTAGCAACATGAAGTCTAACGTTAGCTCACCTCAGTAATGTCAAGGTGCCTCAGTATAATGATAAGTGAAAACACATCGTCCTTACATATATAATGCTAACTTTATAAAATAAGCTAACTGAAATTAGGATCACTTACTCATTGTCTGTACCACTTTATCCTGTGTATAGGGTCACGAGACTTGAGACACGAGACAGAGAGACTTGGGGCACGAGGTGGGGTATACCCTGGACAGGATGCCACTCCATCGCAGGGCACACACACTTACACACTCATTCACACACTGCGGGCAATTTGGGAATGCCAATTAGCCTTATCTGCAGGTCTTTGGACTGTGGAAAGGAAACCCACCAAGCATGGGGAGAACATGCAAACTCAATGCACACAGAAACGGGAATCGAACCCAGACCCTGGAGGTGCAAGGCAACATTGCTAACCATTAAGTAACCATGCCACCGAAGTTGGACCAACAATACAATACTAATTCATTCAACATGTATCTACTTGGAGTTTTTACAGTTTTTACATTACAGTGAAACCTCGGATTGCGAGTAACGCGGTTTGCGAGTAAAGATTTTTTATAAATTTTGACTTGGAAAACAAACAAGTCTTGGTTTATAAGTACCGAGTATCATGTATCACGCATGCGCTTATTGTTTTGACGCCAAGTTTCACGTGATCACAACTGAGCCAACGGTTTTCCTCTCTCTTGCGCTGCGGAATTGTGGGTAATCGTCTCACCTCCTGGGTCTTAGTGCGCGTCTCTTACTGGTATAATCAACATCCGTGCACACGTGTACTGTTTACTATAACACTGTGACCATGTGTGTGTAAAACATTTTTTATTTTGGGTCTGTATGCGTGTGTGTACAGCGCGCATGTAAAGCAAAAGCAAGTCTCATTAGAGAGGTTAAAAAAACATTTTCTCTCTCTGCTCAAGGCTCAGCCTGCTCTTTGTGCCTGTGTGCGCGCGCGTCATTGGACACCCTGCCACACACACACAGACCCCTCCTACTTTCGCCTTCACAGAGACAGACACACACTTTCTTTCTGTTCTACACAGAAACGCGATTCTTTTCACAGGTAAAGTGCAGGTTAATTTGTTTGATTTTTACTTTACAGCAGTGATTCCGTTAGTGTGTCAGTCAATCGAGTGTCATTAGAGAGATTTTTTGTTTATTTTTCCGATAAAACAGTGTTTCAATTGTGTGCGCGCGTGTGCGAAAAGAGTGGAGGAAGGGTAACTGTGTAAGACGAGAAGGGGGAGAGGGGAGCTTACTTTAGATTCCCACACACATATACACAGCGCCTGCACACACAAACGGAAACACTTATCTGTCGGGATTTATTTTTACTTTTTTTTTTTAAGGTAAAGTGCATGTTAATTTGTTTTATTTTTACTTAATTGTTTGTGTTAATTATTTTTATGTATTTATTTTTTGGGCTTGTGGAACAAATAATTTGAGTTTCTATTATTTCTTATGGGAAAATTCGATTTGGTTTACGAGTGTTTTGGAATATGAGCGCGCTTCCAGAACGAATTATGCTCATAATCCAAGGTTCCACTGTATATTCATTTGCATATGTATCTTCTTCTTCTACTTTCTATACAACTTACCCTATTACAGGGTCAAGGGGGCCTGGAGCATATCCCAGGAGACTTTGCGCACAATGCATGAAACACCTTGGACAATGCCTTTCTATACACTACTGCTCAAAATTCCAGAGGGAAATTGCTTATTCTTGGTTACAGTTGCTTACAGACGTTTTCCCGGGAGGAAAAGAAAAGAGTAATAAATTAGACAGGGAGTTAAAAAAAAAATCAGTACAACGGTAAATCCCTAGTTACACACTAAAAATAATTCAATGTATAGATATTGCACATGTGAGGGAATATCCCCCAGAGCAGCAAATTCAGCCAGAGACTGATTACCAGAAAGTGTTTTAGAGAGCATCACAAGAGATCTATTTTTTCCAATGGCCATAAAATTATACAACTTTACTCTGTGCATGATTCCAGAATTTTCTGTGAGTCATCATCATGCCAGACATTTCACCAGGGTATGTTTTTTTTTTTTTTTTTTACTATATTTGTATTGTACACTTGAATCATTACAGGACAGTACAATGGTTGCTTGCTGGGGGACAGAGGATACCCTTGTCTTCCCTATTTACTGACACCATATCCTGAACCTGATCCTGGACCACAGACACTCTTTAACCTGTGACCACAGACACGCTCCTCACAGTCGAACACAGGCCAAGGTGGAGATGACCACAGGGATCCTCAAGTCTAGGTTTCAGTGTCTGCGTGGGCTCCGGGTCAGTCCAGAGGGGGCATGCAACATCGTAGTGGCTTGTGTTGTGCTTTACAACATTGCCACTATAGAGGAGAGAGGCACCCTCCATGTATTGAAGAAGATAGCCCTGTATAAAGTCCATCTCCATGGCACTTTTTCTTATTTGATTTTGAAGATGGACCTTATACAGCTCCTTTGTTGGCACCCAGGAAGGCAAAAATAATTAAATAAATAAGATTCTGTCAGACAATAAAATTCAAATATGGACAACTGCACACAAATTCTTACACTGCTTAGATCGTGCATTGAGGTTTAAGGACCTTCATCTGTGGGCAAATCCCCAGGTATGTACTGTACTGTGAAAGAACAATGAAAGTTTGTTACTCTAATGTAAAAAGGGGGAATACATTATAATGGTATGCATCATACTGTACCTCAGTGGATCTACCATCATTGTCCACTTCTGTCACAGCAGATGTGGTCTCTTCATCGTCATCTTCATCCTTAAGTGGAAATATGCAAGTATACCTTATCTGGCAAACGGGGAAAAAAATCTAAAAGCAACTAAAGGTACCTGACAACAAAACACTTACAACTGTGACAGACTGTGTTCTTTCGGTAGGGTCCAATAATACAATCCCTCTATCAGTATCTATAGGAAAATACAACCCATAAAATTCTCAGTATTATTAAAGAAAAACCAATAATGCAGGAAAAAACATGTCAAAGTAATACAACTAAGATCACAGTAGCCTATACATCATATGCAGTTATATATAGTAACATATGGACACAACAACTTGGCACAGGTTTTACGCCGGATGCCCTTCCTGACGCAACCCTCCCATTTTATCCAGGCTTGGGACCGGCACTGCGTCCAGTGGCTGGGGGGGTTTGGGCACTGGCTGGGAATCAAACCCGGGCCTTCCGCATGGCAGGCGAAACACCTACCACTGAGCCACCAGTGCCCATCATGCAGATAAATAAAGCAAGCCTGTATAAAAACGGTAAGCATGTTCAAAAGCCTTTAAGTGACAGAGATAGTAATTTATTATTATTATTATTTATTGTGTTTCATTTTGACTTGGCTCAAAGTTCTTCTGGCTCCAAAAGGATTACACCTTATTAAATAAGAAACCATATATTCCTAGCCAATATACATTGATATTTTAACCTAAAGAAATGCATGGAAGGAAAAGTAAATGCTTTCATAGTGATTTAACAGTCAAAAGGATGTTTAATTATTTTGCATTGTAATAAAAGGGGAGGCGATGTCAAAATTGCAATTTAATACACTCACGCATTTACTCTGTCCATTATTTTTTGCCAAGCCAACTCTCTTTCTTTAGCCAATGCAGCCGTATTGCTTTTTTTCATTATTATTGGCTTGAATTCTTCATATGCGTGCATAAATACCTCCAACTCCACCTCTGTGAAGTATGCTGCTCGCTTTTTTTAACTTAGATTTTCCATTTTGACTCGTGAAATCGGCGATCCATTAAAAAACTTCTTTAACCGAAGAACTTCACGCGCATTAACTCTGGGTAACCAATAGGAGGTTCATTAAACTTACTCTTCTCAGGTGTTTTGGAACCGACATACTCATGGTATGCGGGTTTGGGATAAATCAACCCAGAGGTTATGATTAACCAAATGGTAAGTTAACCAAGCTTTCTGGAATGCCCCCCCTGATCTATTTCCTTTTTGCATAGTCACAAGTCACTATCTAAGCAAGTGTTTGTCATTAGGGAAGTGTGTGCTGAGTGCTGGTAGCAGAAAGTTTATTATAATCTGAGAGTCTCACTTGGGAGGTAAGAGTTTATTTCAGGATTTTATTTATTAATTTTTTTGGAGAGAGGGAAATCATATTGAAAGATGCCTTATTTGTGAGTGTTTTTTTTTTTTTTTTACAAACCGGATTCCAAAAAAGTTGGGACACTTAACAAATTGTGAATAAAAACTGAATGCAATGATGTGG
>JAQMYL010000033.1:4321687-4337229 GCA_030014365.1 Clarias pachynema | reverse complement strand
CCAGTGGACCCGAAGACCCTTTATGTAATACAAATGTGAAGGGGGGGTACATGG
Organism: Clarias pachynema; assembly: GCA_030014365.1. Lineage (NCBI taxonomy): Eukaryota > Metazoa > Chordata > Actinopteri > Siluriformes > Clariidae > Clarias > Clarias pachynema. Next base: position 4,337,175 of record JAQMYL010000033.1, on the reverse strand, counting down.
GGGGAGGTCAATGTGAATGTTTTCTGATTTATGTTCCTCACAGAAAATGAGCCAAGGCCAATAAATCTCAGTTTGAAAAAATTAATTATTTTAATAATTTTTTTAAGATAAAAACTGAAAACGGGTCCCACAGACCCGAAGACCTTATAAGGGTTAAATATGGCTGCGAACTAGTGGAGCGAAAGTAAATTAGCAAAAAACTACCTGCGTATCATTCTTCCCAGTGCTCACTTAATTACACGAAGGTCATATCAAATCGGAGAGCCGAGTCTCCTTCCTTATGAAAGTTTGGTTTAGACCTGACAAAATTGGATTTTTGTTTTTTAGGAATCCATTCCTTTTTATATACCTTGGCTAATTTTTTTTTACCTATAACACACGTTTGGACTGCTTTGGAAAAACTGCCATCCTTACACCAATTTTTTTCAATAGACATATGAAATTTTTCACCCCACGAACTAAAAGTCTCTTCTCTCAAACAGCCTAAGATCCAAAGCTCTAGCACCTACAGTTCCGAGATCTAAATAAGTAAACCACAAGATGTCAGGTTACATTCTCTGTGTCTGTGAGTTTGCCATTTAGGGAGTAAGGGTGCTGCGGCAGAGCTAAGCCACGCACACCCACTCCCACACACACACTAGGGACGCGCTCACACAGTTAGTGAGGCTCTGTAGGAAACAGGAATGAGCCATCTTGGCCAATATGCCCAGGAATGCATTGTGTCCATGTACACCTACTTCAAGTACACCTACTTCACAATTTCTCCTGGAATTGTATAATTATATAATATTACATAGTCATATTGCTGCCCATCCCTTTTCCTCTATAAAGCTTAAAGGTGTTTGTTGCTCGTGTCGTAAATTGACTTACTGTTGGCCTTTATATGGTAATCTTCAAGGCATTATCAAACTCGTCAACTTGAATCTCCAGATAAGGAGCACTCGTAAAAATGCTTGTGTGATTACGTAGAGAGATACTGTTCTTATCTTGAGGACTCTTAATATGAAGAAATTCAATGTGTAAAGATTACCTAAACAGATCTTTTGTACCTTCGTGGTGTAACGCAAAGCATAATGCCCACACTGCCGACAAGCATAGCAACTTTAATATCTACCAAACATAGTTCACAAGATCAATGAGTAATAAGATAAATACACTACTCCAGTCATTATAGAGTATATTTGTATAGACTTCTCCCTCCAGATGTTTTAATCATAATTGTACTGTAAGTAAACTGAGTGTGTTTGGCTGTGGATCTCATCTGTTATCGTTCTCAATTCTGTAGGAGAAAGATGAAGGCACATGCTCCGCCTCCACCCTCAGTCCCCCAGCCTGCCCCTCGCAGGATCTTCCGCAACGCCATCCCTGATGGAGGAGCCGAGCTTGACACAAAGGAGAACGTGCCACAGCGCAGTGTGGATCTCCAAGTCACACTGCCCAATGGATACGAGACCCTAGTCACTGTGGATGGGAGGTAAATAATATCGATTAGTAACGATAATACTAAATAATAAAATATATATCTGGCCTTCGGTTATAATTGCGTATTATACACCATATGTTGTAGATGACCCTATTTACATCGTCTAACCAATTAATGTGTTAATATGTGTTTCTGTGTGTCCAACCTATTGTTATTCGTGAGACTCTACAGAATGAGACACCTTTTCAAACTTTCAATATATTTGGAGAAGAGTGCTAACCGTAGATACAGATAATGAAAGGGTTTGGGCTTTTAAGGGCGTGGCTTTTACATAATAAGCATTAACTGTGCCTAAAGTGGACAACAAGCTCTACACAAGCATAACAACTTTAATATGTACCAAACAAGAACCTCAAGACAAACATAGTTCACAAGATCAATGAGTAATAAGATAAATACACCCCTCCAGTCTGCCAAAATGCTTGTACAAATATGGAGTCATTAGGAAGAAACTTTTATAAATAGGGTTAGACACTGGGTGCTCTGGGTTAGGGCTCTGCAAGGAGAGTGAGTGAACATCCTCCAGTAAACAAAACAGAGCTGGCAACAAAACACAAATGGAGTTTACTTAATACTGACTAATTACTGTCCATCTAAATAAGGCAAATATAAATATACTCATAAACTGGATGTGAAGTCAAACAAGCAGAGAACAAAGTCTCAAAGGAAACGAGACTAGGCTCAGCCATATTGACGTCTCGTTATTTAAATAGAGGTGATTGAAAGTCATGTGATGAGGTCATGTGGACTAAGGGAGATTTTGAAGTCAGACATGATTTGAATGACAGTAAGCTAGGGGTAGGCATTATTACAATATAAATGTGAGATATTGCAGAATATCTTTTTTATTACATTTTTTTAATTATTTTTTTTTTTACAAATAAATCACAATAATTACAAATAAATCATGGCAAAAAAAATGTATAAAATGAAAAACATTTAAAGTGATTGTTAAATATTGTATTCATGTATTCATATAAGAAGGAGGAACAATTTATTACATTATATTTTGTGATTCTTTTCTGCGGCAATAACCGTATCGGCTCACTGACTCCAAAATCACCTTTTTTTAAAATAATTTTTGAATTTATATGTTTGCATTCAAGGTTGTAAAATGTTTCAGTTTTTGTAAAATCCTGCAGGTGGCGTGCTCTAAAATATTCCCACATTGGCAGGCAGCACAGCATCCTGTGTGTAATAGGAGCAAATGATTTGCAATGTTTGTTTAGAATTTTAACAAAATCTTTAAAAACAAATTGTGATGTTTATATAAAAAAATTCTACTCATAAAATCGCAGTACACATAGAATTAGCACCTGGATATCATGATGATATCGTATTGGTTGGTCCCTGGCAAGTCCCATTCCATATATACATGTTATAAATGTTAGTTCCTCTCTTTTAATTCTAGGCTTTTTGTGTAAGAACAATAAAAAACATCTGATCACAGAGGGTCTTATTATAAGGCAAATACAACATGTAACTATTTTCACTGTGCCATTATTTATTTAACACAAATGAAGCCATAAAAAAGAGGGCAATTTTAAGTACCCCCTTACAAAGGATTTACGAGGGTAAGTTGCAGCCAGGTACTGCTAATCATCATCTCTTGATTAACTGATCATCAGCAGGTGTGTTGATCTCTATAAAAGCAAAAGCTTTGGCAGTTTATTGGTCTGCAGCATTCTGGGCCCGTATTTACTGTCTCAGAGTTGTAAATCGCTCCTAATGTAATTTTGGTCCTACTTTTAGGAGTAGGAGTAAGAATAATTTATTAACATTCTTACAATAGGAAATCACTCCTACCTCAACCTAAATGTAGGAGAGCTCCGAAGATATGTCGAAATAATAAATAACAATGTTGAAATAATAAATAAAATTTTGCTCTTACAGCACCGCATCATATCATGCGCAGATTCATACATATCATCACATTCATTAATGCGGCGTGCCCTCGTTTTTTAATACTCTTTAGGCAGTGAGTGAGTCCACTCACTTTTTATCCTACCTCAATCTAAATGTAGGAGAGCTCCGAAGATATGTCGAAATAATAAATAACAATGTCGAAATAATAAATAACAATGTTGAAATAATAAATCACGTCCCAGCACATTCACCTCAGACCGTGCAGTGCTCAGAGAAATACAAAAGAGCTACATCTCAGATCTTACAGGCCTTTTATATGTAATAAGTGATGAAATAAAAACAGTTTGGTTGCAGTTGTTGTGAAACCCTTGCCTTAACTCCCTCAAGGTCATCTGCAATTTAATCTTCAAAAGCACTGATAAATGAGTAATAAATCCAATTATGGTGTGTTACATTATAACGTTTTTATAACGATTGTCTCACTGGCCCTTAACAAATAAAGAGCGCAGAGATCCAAATATTTGTTTGGAAAGAGTCCTCTAGTATAAAAAACAAAACTGTACTATAAAGAACAGCCCTGTGTGTTACAGTTAATTCATCCAGACTGGTTATAATAACCACAAAGAGCAAACCAGCAGACACCACTGAGATCTATTACACAAGAGCTGGATTGCTAAGATATGGTTGTGTGATAAAGCAGCATCGTTTCTTCTCCTATTCCTATCTCTTTATTCTATTTACTACTGCTAATGATAATAATAATAATAATAATAATTACCTTTCAAAGTCATGTTAATACGTGTTTGGGTAAAATAAATACAGCATAGTCCATGCTATGGAGTCTGTATTTAACAAAGAATGAAACTCTTTGGGATGTTACAGAAAACTACTTATTGATCTGGTTGTGTTCAGTTTGGCTTTGTTTGGTTAATTTTGGTTTGGTTTTAATTTGGTGTCAATTTAGTGTCATTTGGTTTGTTTTTGTAAGGTTTACTTTGGGTTAATGTTATTTAAAGAGGTTTAGTTTGGATTTCGTGATTTAGGGTCCGGGTTCGATTCCCGTCTCTGTGTGCATGGAGTTTGCATGTTCTCCCCGTGCTTGGTGGGTTTCCTCCGGGTTCTCCGGTTTCCTCCCACAGTCCAAAGACAAAAGGTTAGACTAATTGCCATTTCCAAGTTGCCCGTAGTGTGTGAATGAGTGTATGTACAGTATGTGTGCCCTGCGATTGGCACCCTGTCCCCGCCTAGTGCTCTAAGCCTAATGGGATAGGCTCCAGGCCCCCCGCGACCTTGAATAAAGCGGTATAGACGATGAGTGAGTGAGTGATGATGGTTAAGAGTGGTTTGGTTTTGGATTATTTTGTTATGTTTTAGTGGTTTTACTTTGGTTTAAGGTTGATGTGGTTTAGTTTGTTTAGTTTGAATTATTGTGTTTTCAGTTTTAGTGTTTTATAATGTTTGCTCAGTTTTATGTTCACTTGTATTTAGTGCCTTTCCGGTGTTTTCCGAAGTACAAATGTACGTGAAAAAATAGAAACCATGCCTTTCTGTCTCTCTCTCTCTCTTTGTCTCTTCAGTGTCACATGGTGTAATTACACCTCTTTTTGTTGGCACTTAAGACTTGTAACCCTAGCCTTCTTTTGCCCTCCTCTCTCTCTTTCTCTCTCTCTTTTTCTCTCTCTCAGGAAAGCTCTGATGGATGTGTTGGTGGACTTGTGCGCTCAGTACCACCTGAATCCAGCCGAACACACCATGGAGCTGGCGTCGGTCGAGGGTCGCCAGCCCATATCCTTCAAGCCCAACACCGTGCTGGGAACACTGCACGCCGGCAGTGCCATCATCAAGGAGAGGAGCCCGGAGGAGCGGGTACGCAGGAAACCTGCGCCCAAAGTGCCAGAGGTGAGTCGCATTTTCTATTCAACTAGGATTTTAAATGTTATATTAAAATACACATAAGCATAAGCACACGTGTAAACATTGTTTATATGTGAAAACTTCTTATTATGGGATCTGATAAGACCGAAAGTAGTGTTGTTTACCACTTCCTGTTTGACAGCATCGATACGTGATCTTCACACCGACTACTGAATTACAGTTTTACTAAAGAGCCGAAAAGAAAAGTCCCCCTGAGTCCCCCTGAGTGCCCATAACAGTGTTTAAACAAGCTGAAAAAGTGTTTTAGTTACTCTAGCTCCTCTTGTTCACTTGCTCTCTCCTACGGCATACTTTCAGTCAGCATTGTTTACATGTCATGTGATGATAACACAGTCAGGGTTCGTTTCATATCCCCTGATATATCCTGTTCGTCTGCTTAGTCAAATCAACAGGTCTTTGCATGAGTATTCCCTCCCTGGACTTTTTCCATATTTTATGGCGTCGTGACCTGCAATTAAAATGGGATTTACCCTTTAACTTACACAACATGTCCTCCTTCACCACCGAGAAGGTGAAAGTGTTATTGCATCGGCCTGGTCACAATGATTCCATATTGGACCAGAACTAATTAAGGGGTTTCACAACAATGATGGGTTGTTCTGTAAATAACTTTGCAAAGTATATATACAGTATTTATTCCCTCCCATTTCAATATTTCAGGCTGCCTGCTTTGTGTGGATTCATGATATTATAATTGCATGTATTATAATTATAAGGTATAACGGTCAAGGCATGGTGTACTGTATACTTAACCAAAGCCACTGTTATTTGCATTAACATGCTTGGAGATTTACACTTTTATTCAGCTTCTCTGATGGTGAATATCAATTTGACGATCAGCTTGTACAAGCTAGCTGTGTTACCTTTAAAGGAAGGACCAGAATAAACCAGTTCTTGCGAGTTAGCCCTCGAGTTAGCACTATTCCTATCCTGTTCCTTTCTTCGTTTAAAAGCCTTCTCGTTATTTCATTTTCTTCCTCTGAGACTTGTGAAGCCAGCCGAGTGCATTTCCCCCTCACGATTCAGCATACAAAAGTGTAAATAATAAAAAAACACTCAGTGCTGTTTGCCCTCTTCCACATACCAGAGTCGCTGTGATCGACAAGACGGAGAGGGCGTGGCCATGCTGTCGCTCCCATATAAGGCAACACGTCAGAATCCGACAGGCGCCTCGTGACCTCGCTACAAAAGGGCGACCGCTTTTCTTCCGCTCCGTCTGAGATCATATCGTTTAATCTTTTGTCCTGTTGGCTGTTAAGCTCTGGGATTCTTTTGGAACATAAACTTCAAAGTGTTTAAGTGCGAAACCCTTCCTGAAACACAATATTCTTACAGCACTCAGTTCTGTCATGTTTCAACTGATTACCAATACCGTTACAATATCACTGATCCATTCCATCCACCTGCACTCGATTCTTATACGCGGTGAATACGGCTTGTAAGCTTGTTTATTGTGTTATTTTGTGTAACTTCATCTCTGCCCTTTAAACTAACTCAGCAGGAAGAGCCGGCTGCTCCCAAACCCACTCGAGCCAAGGTACAGTGGCCTCCATCTCTTCGTCTCGAGTGTCTCTCCCTCTCTCTCTCTCAGGAGTCTCCCCTCCTTCTGGCATGTGGTGAATTTTTAATAGCAGTCTTACCTTTAGTTACCATGCATTATTGCTGTCTCACTGACACTCTCTCTCTCTCTCTCTCTCTCTCTCTCTCTCTCTTATTCTGACCCTTGACCACGGCTGTTGTCATGACAACTTGTGACAACACTCAACTACACAACTCGCAGTAGTTGATGATTAGCACCACATTCCCACATGAGTGGAATTTCTACAATCTGCTGTTTGTTGTTGTTCTTGTTTTTAACTGCACTTGGTTACACTTTAATCAGTACTTTAAAATGCTTACGCCACGTCACATCTGTATAACAGTGTTTTATCTTGTATCGGAATATTATTTTTATCTTTTATCTTCTTTTGGAACACTGGAATGTAGTTATTAAAACAAACATGATAACCACATTCCTCAGTTTCAGTCTGATTTAAAAATATATATATGTTCATGAACTTCTCACAAAATTGCACAAGGACAAGACCATATCATTTGGACTAGTGTTTTTGTTTCACAGTGGAACTTTCACATCGCTGGTTATATTTGTGCAGTGTTATCATTGTTATTGTTGCTGTAGTAAATTAATACGGCATACCGAGAAAGAAATTAGCCTCAGCATATGAATCATTTCTGTCATACGACGAGCGAACCGAGTCGAACCGACCGCCAGCTACCGTCCGGGAGCTGTTCAAAACTTGTTTGAGTCAGTGGAAAGCCAAGCGAAGCAAGTTTACATATATATTTTTGTATTTGTGCAAGATTTAGTGAAGACATAATACACCGCGGGTCCCAAACTGTTAAAGGACGGTAGCAAGAAGAAAACGGAGCCACTTTCAGTTTGGTTTTTAAATCAGCCGGAGCCGAGAGGAATCATAAATTAAGGTTAAGTGAGGTTTAATGTCTGTTTATTTCATATTTTACTTCATTTACACATCTTTTGTAAATGTTTTAATTGTTTTCACATGCAAAAATATGATTATAGTGTTGCAAATTGGTAATATTGGTCATATTTTTGGGTGGCTGAAACTTCGCTTTAAGTTGAAATTAAATCCGTATGCGAGGTGCCGCTGTACCTGCTGCGGAAGTTCTCCTGATGTGTGTGTGTGTATAGTGTGAGCTCGATTCCTGTAGCACTTGACTGACACTTGCACTGCTACAGTAATGGAGCGAACCGTGAGACGGCGAGAAGGAATCAACCGAGCGGGTGTTGACGATAAGCCTGTTAAATGGACATTACCGGTCGTAACTCGCTCATTCTCTTTCTCTTTCTCGCTCGTGCAGAAGACAGTACGGCTGGTGGTGAACTACCACCGTGGGCAGAAGGCAGTAGTGCGTGTGAATCCGCTCGTGCCCCTGCAAACCTTAGTGCCCACCATCTGCCAGAAGTGTGAGTTCAACCCTGCGCGTGTGCTTCTGCTCCGTGACGCCGTTAGCCGGCATGAGCTGGACCTGCGCAAGTCACTCACCGAACTCGACATCCGTGAGCTGTACGTGCTCGACCAGACACTGGGTAAAAAACACACACACACACACATTTTAATGTTGTGCATTTTAATTTGCATATTAATATATGTTAAGACGGAACAATAGAAAGGAAAAAAGGACAGATGAAAGATAGATAGACAGAGACAATGATAAAAAGCTGGACAAAATAATAGACAGACAGGACAGAGTGATAGATGTATAGACACAAACATTATGCAGATGGACAGACAAAATACTAGTCAGACAGAAGGACATAATAATAAACAGAATAATAGACAGACAGACAGGTAGAGAAATAGACAGACAGACAGATGAAGAGAATGATAGATGGACAGACATGGATAAATAGACAGACAGACAGACAGATAGGATGATAGACTGGCTGTAGACAAAACCAGACAGCTGTCTGCAAAATGATAGCACTATAGATGGATAGACAGACAAAAGGACAACAATAAATGGATAGACAGAGAGAATTTTGTAAATAGATAGACAAAACACAGACAGAACAGAACCAGAGATGGATTGAAACTAGTGGACAGACTGATAAATAGACAAAACAACAGACAGACAGACAGAATGATAGATGGATAGACTGAGAGGCCGAGAGAACAAGAGATGGCTGAACGGACTAAATGAGAGCGGAACCGTCAGGCAGAACGCTGGTGGAATGGACAGACTTTTAGATGGACAGATGGACAGGGAATGATGCAAAGACAGAACAGTATATGGACATAATAAGTGAATTGCCCTGAGAATGAACTCTGATATTTGCACTTCTCCAGTGGTTTAGTACAGAGGAATTAAACGCAGCACTGCTGTCCTTTCTATTCCCAGTTCTCCAGCCTAAAATGGTCTCGGCTCCTGTCCTTAACTTCTCAGGTATCAAGCTTGTTAATGTAGCTGCTGCTGCTGCTGCTGCTGCCGCTGAGCCGTCATAGCAGATGCTTTTTTTGTGCGTTTTATTAATTTGCAGTATTTGAGAGCATTATTAACATCATCCTGCCTTTCTTGTGTTGCTCATGGAATGAGTTTGGATTTGCTATTCGTGCATAAGGCTTGAGTACAGCTTCGTAGTATGTTGACTTCATATTAATTCTAGAGACTTTAAGTGGTTGCAGTACTGACATTAATAACATGCAAACTCATCTTCATACCTAAACAGTCTCTTTATTACAGGTCAGTCTTCTCAGGCTCGGTATATCGGTTGTGCAACCCTAGACCAACAGTACGGTCCAAAGGTTCAAATCCACTGTTTTCATATCAGTCTCGAGTGAGCACGGCCATCACTATTTTTTGTGCTGGTCATCAAGTTGTGCGACTTGGATTTTGGGGAAATTTTGGAATTGGCAAAACTGCAGCACCATCTACTGGGAAAGAGCAATGTCACCCGAAATCAGTGTGGCTAGGAAATGCAGTCATCTTTTGGAATGAAAAGAAACGCTCCACTTTTATGATCAGGTGCAACAGAACAGAAATGCACACCGGTTTGGGAACTTCAAAGGCAAATATGATTAAAAATAGCATATCTGATTAAGAATCTGTCAATTCTGGCAACCAACAATTCATATGGCAGAAAAGAACCTTACTGTACCAATGAGCCACCAATACACAATTCATTAGTTCATCTTAAAGATCTGCATCGTTTTGGTCTGGGTTGTGGTAGACCTGTGGCCAATACTGATAAAATATCCTAAAGTCCTAAAGACCAGGTCATCACCTTGCAAAATTCCCACACACTTATTTCCTAACTAACTTGGGGCAATTGTTGCATGGGCAATCCACCCACATGGTTTTTGAAAATGTGAAGAAATGGAGGAACCTGAAGGAAACTCATGCGAACAAGGGGGGAACCTGCAGAAAGACCCTAGAACTCTATCAACTGCCAGGAGTTGTGGAATTCACTCTTATCCCTTTCTTGACTATCTGCCCCGTCCACAGTCATCTAATGATGTTATCTTGGAATATTTTGAAAAATTTACCTTAATGTACCCATCCTTGCATGGAGCCTCCTTCCTGCATTCTTTCTGCCAGTTCCAAAGGACAAGGAACGATAAGCAGTGAATTTGGGTCCATGTCAACATGCCTGCATTATAGAACCTGGAGAAATTAAATGGTGAAATCCAAGTGAGTAACAGCAGCACTGACTTTCTAGAGACAAGCCTGCATCCAAATAAAACCCATGAGGAGAAGTAGTCGAAGAAGTGGATCTGTGTCGAGCATTTTCTCAAGCCATGCTGATGATGGCCATCCCAGTGAAGGGACTTCCTTCTGTCTAACCCCCTTAACCGGTGAATATTTGGTGTGACTTTTTCCTGTTTGGTCAAAAGAGAACTACAGGGCTTGAACCAGGGAGAGCAAGAACAGGAAAGTGCAGGTTCACCTTCATGGAACACTGCAATGTCAGTAGACTGATTAACAAAATGTAGTGACCGTAGAATTCCGAGAGGTTACCAACAAAACCACATCATCTGGCCATTCAACAGAATCAACTTAGAGACACTTTGTCCCTTTCAGAAAGGCCACAATGTTATCTCACCTGCATATGATGGAGTTCCATAGGATTTCGGGGTCAAGAACCAAACTCGGCAAGGTAAAAAGCTTGAGTGTTGAGGCTGAAGAATAAGAAGAATAAGTGTTGGGGTCTGAGAATAAGAAAGAGAAAGACGGCTGTATGAGAGTGGTGTGTATTTCACATGACCTTTGGAAAGATGATGCCCAAGTGATTCTCACCGACCTTGGTGGATAGAACAGGTGAAATGGATTCTTGTACACGGAAAGGCTTACTCTTTTGTCTGGTACAGGTTTTCACATTTAGATCGACTTTCCTACAGTATATGTACAAGAAGATGATTTTCATCAGGTTTTCATGGTCATAGCTTGTATAGCTGAGGAAAAGGAACAAGGATTAGCCAGCACACAGGGATCTTCTTGGAAAGGTACAACAACTGTAACACTGGGGTGTCACTCAGCATCATGTGAGAATGCGCTGGAGGTCCAATTGCCAAAATAACAAGTGTCAATTATATGTCTCTTATCCGCATGAATTTCAGCAGCATGATACTAACACGGCTCTATACTGCATAAGTATGTCTTTTGCTTTTGCATAACTCCACTGCAGTAATACTAATTAAAAGAATTATTAATCTGATTAAAGAGTAAAAGGTAGCTTTTATCTACAGTGTTCGCTAATAAAGCAACACTTCAGCAGTGTCTCACAGTCTTGTACTTGTGGATGTTGGGTAAAACGGTATCATGGTCACTCTGCTCTCCTAGAAGGCTAAAGATGGAAATGATCCTGGAATCATCACTAATGTGAAGCGGATGATACCGTAGGTTTTAGGAGTTATCATTTTTGTAGAGGAACACATGAAGGTGTGTTCTGTCTTTCGATTTGCCTTCATGCACATAAGTTTAGTAAGGTTAAGGCTCTTGTTTGAAATACAGTACTGTGTAAAAGTCTTGAGCCCCGTCCTTAGTCCCTTAGTAGCAGACTGGATTGAGTTTGGGTGTGTAGTCCTTTGTATGAGTTTACAGTCAGTGAAATTGTGTTTCAGCAGGATCTCTCAACTCTGACGCTCAAAGCGGAGGCGAGAAGAAAGGACTTCTGGGCTTGTTCAACTTCAATCGGAGGAAATCGAAGGTAAGCAATGGACACGATTCCTGTGCCGGGATTATGTTTTAGCAACACGGACTACAGTACTTTTACTGCTTAACATTGCTAGCTTAACACTTAGCCGTTTGCTACGTTTAACATAATGTGCCTGAGTGTCTCACTAAGCGTGAAAATCACAAGATTTTTATTCTCATCTTTTCACCGCTATAATTAACTTATTCTGCAGACATTTTTAATAGAGCTTTTTGATTACGCAATTTGGTTGGTCAATTTGATTCAATGTGCGTCGCTCAGTAAACTTCCATCTAAACTTTGCAAAATACTCACATTTTATCTAAATTTTCGCTTCTTCTATTGAATTTATGGGCGGTTAGTACAATACCGCCCCCTACTGGCCTGAGGTGTAGAGCAGAAGATTGTCAGAAACAAAAACAAAACAAAAAAAAGATTATTTGTATAAGACATGACATTTAAAAGATTAACAACACAGATTACACTGCATTTTAGCATTTGTTAAATACTTTTAATAGTTTAAATACTTCAAAAACTGTCCGAAATGTAGCTGCTTTAGGTAAATCAGACAATAAACATCAATGCTGTTGAATCGAATCAAAAATCGCAAAGCCCAAATATCAAGTCGAATCAAGTTGCTCATGGCCATTATAGTGAGATTTTTTTATTTATTAATTAATTTAGTTAGTTAGTTAGTTAGTTAGTTAGTTAGTTTGAATATTTTCTTTTACTAGTAAATATTTTTTTTAAATAGATTGTTTACTAGTTTTTCATTATCCATTTTAACAACATGTTTATTGCAGTCATATTATCACAGTTACACATTTTGAATATCCAAACTTTTATTAAACCTTCAAGAATAATGAATAAACTAGTGTTTGCATAAAATCCACATCAACAAATTTCCATTATTTCTCAGTCCGAATGCTGAACATATAAAATAAAAAAACAAGCATAAACACAATGCCACTGTATTTTCTCAGTGCAAATGTTTTAATTGTATTCAGCCTCTTTTTTTTTATTTTATTTTTTTTATTTATTTATTTTTTTATGTGAACCTACCAGAAACGTTAGCTTTGACAGTTCCTCAGCTTCACCGCTCGAGTTTGAATCATGTTTGCGGTTAGCGTGTCTCTTACACATGTAGAAGATCTTTTCCCTCCCTGTTTCAGACAGAAGAGTTCTCTGATGATGCGGATGAGCAAGATAACAGGCTAATGCAAAACACACACACTAACATCAAAGTAAGTACTAACTCCTGTGTGTCTCTGTCCCTTTACTAACGCTAACGCTAACACTCTCCACCTTTCGTCAGCTCACTCTTTCCTGTCACTATAACTCGAATTCGAATCAACTAATTTTATTAAGCATTATTATTCTTGATTGTGTCTTTGATTGATTGATTGATTGATTGGAAATAGGGTTCCTGGTTCTAAGCTTAGTTTTCAAACTAAGAGATTCAGTTGAAGACTTAACTGTGCTACTGTAGAGGCTCGCGTTACACTTGTGCTTGAGGGCTTTTGTGCCACCAGAGGGCAGCAGTCACACATAGTTTCATGGTGTTTCGGGGGTTTAAGCTGTCTGAGGCATCTCAGGAATATGAGATGTTAAACGCTCTAATGGAGGTTGATGTTAGTTTTTAAATATGGTAAGGAGCAAAATAATTTAGCAATGAATGATATTTATATATGATTGAATTGAATGATATTTAATGATACAATTAATTGTGCCATTATACGCACACAACCCAAATAGTAACGATTCAGTATATGACTCTGATTAAAAGGCAAATATTTCACAAAATCTGCAACAAAAGATTCTTGTTGTTGTTTCGGCTGCTCGTGTTGAGGGATCGCCACAGCGGACCATCCAATCCTCACACAACTTGGCACAGGTTTTACTTTTTGACAAAACCCTCCCATTTTATCCGGGCTTGGGACCGGCACTGCATCCAGTGGCTGGGGTTTGGGCATTGGGTGGGAATTGAACCTGGGCATTCTGCATGGTAGGTGAGAAACCTACCACTGAGCCACCAATGCTCCTATATTAAGTTGATACTAGAGGATAACCTCGGGGACGCCCACTACACAGACGCCCACTACACCGACTCCCACTACACCTACTGCCACCACACCGACTCCCACTACACCGACTCCCACTACACCGACTCCCACTACACCGACTCCCACTACACCGACTCCCACCACACCGACTCCCACCACACCGACTCCCACCACACCGACTCCCACTACACAGACGCCCACCGACTCCCACTACACCGACTCCCACTACACCGACTCCCACCACACCGACGCCCACCACACCGACGCCCACCACCCCGACCCCCACCACGCCGACCCCCACCACCCAGACGCCCACCAAATCCGGGTAATTTGATCCCTAATAAGGGCATTTATTTGCTTGTTTATTTTTAAGTTGACCTGATTTCTATAAATCAACCTATTTTTTTTTTTATTATTCATTTAGTTAAGTTAAATTAGTTCGTTTTTTTTTTTTATTATTATAATTTTTTTTTATTTGCTGTTATTGTAATACATTGTAATGGTAATTAATTTCTTATACATTCCCATATGGTTTGATTCCTCTAATTAGACCAGTTCATAATAGGCTGCACAATTTGATCAATTAAAAAATTACATTGCGATTTTTTTTTTCCCTGTTCCAATTTAAACTGCAATATTTAAATATTAAATGTAAATTTATTCAAACATTATTATACCAAAGAATCTCCATAAAAGGAGGTTTGCCAGTATTTAATACTAGAATAAGCCTTTATTAGACACATATACTGTACATGTCATTTCATCTATTATGTTCCTTTGTTAGACACATATACATTACATCACAATGAAATTCTATCACGTACTGTATATCCCGGCCTGTCAGGAAGTAGGGGTCAGAGCACAGAACCCCTGAAGCAAACAGGGTTAAGGTCCTTGGTTAATGGCCAACAGGGGTGTTTTGGTGGAGCCAGACCCTGAACCTTCAACCTTCTGATTAGTAACCCAGAGCCTTAACCTGCTGAGCTACCACTGCTCCATTACCACTTCTTTAACTTAAAACTAATTAAAAATAAATAAACAAATGCCTTTTGTGATTAAATAATTGCACAGGTCCATATTGTGATTTTTATGTAATTTTTAATTGTGCAGCAATAGTTTATAGTTATGTTACTTTTCAATTATCTTGATTTGAAAAGCCATAAACCCTCATTTCCTCACAAGCTTCTCACTTTCTCTCTCTTTAATTCAATAAAACAGAAAAAAAAACTTAGGTAGCAATATCAGGTCGCGTGATGTTATCACTAATGTTAAATAAACAATATCACCATATCTAAACTTATACATAAAAACATCACATTTTACATTTTTTTTCTTTAAAACCACTAACCTACAGTCCCGATCAAAAGTTTAAGACCACTTGAAAAATGGCAAAAAAATCATATTTTGCATGGTTGGATCTTAACAA
>JAQMYL010000033.1:4303603-4317509 GCA_030014365.1 Clarias pachynema | reverse complement strand
AAATGGTCATGAAAATAAAGAAAACACATTGACAGATAGATGAGAAGGTGTGTCCAAACTTTTGGCCTGTACTGTACCTTCCTTATACTGTAAGGACAGTGATTGAGCAAACAGTAACAAATATATGAAATAGAAATACACCACTTCACTGAGTAGTGCTTTACTGCATCCCTGAAATGGCCAGCGGCACAGCATTTTCTCCTGAACCCAACCAAGCAGGGTCATTCTTGGTCCTCACATGGCATCTGGTTTCTCTCTACGCCAATACGGCAGCCCCTAAAGAGCTTTAAACACTCTTAAAAGAAGCTCTTTTGCCTTTTGAACCCTGTCCTCAAATCACATCTCTGTGGCATCGTCATAACAGAGTGGACACTCTTTAATCTGCTCTTGACACAAACTAGAGCTGAAGGTAAGTTTCTCTTTTGCTTTTCATGTCCGAATCGTACCGATTGTAGTCTGAAATATTCCTGGCTTCTTTAATTGCAGAGTTTCCTCTGGTTTGCTCCGAGCCGAAAACGGAAGACTAACCACATTTACATCCTCATAGCAAACCGCACATTACATCTATAAGACAATGTCTCAAGACTTATTAAATGTGCCTGTGTGTGTGGGTGTGTGTGTCCTCATGTAATCTGAGTGCACTCAGGACAGCTGCTGCCTCCGAGCTTATTTTAGGCCCCACTCACTCACGCAGCTCAGCTCACAAATCACCTCCAATGACCTGCTGATTATCGCGAGCACCAGATTCTAAGCCTCGTAACACCATTCGGAATGGATTCTTGGTCCGAAACAAGAAGTTCTTTCAAAAGTTGTACTATAGATAATGGCATGAAATGTGGCATATATGAACTGTGCTTAAAGAGTATTAAATTGGACTAGCCTTTTCTTTTTTACATAGCTGCTTTCAAAAAACGTGTTACTATTCTGTTCTACGATTAAAAATCATTTACTAATCATGTGCCGTCCAGTGACTGGTGTCTTGATTATAGGCCATTGCAAAATAGGCCATTGTAAGCAGAACAATAAAGGGTATCTAGATTACTATCTACACCCACCAGACACTTCATTAGGTACACTTTGCTGGTAATACCACCCCTCGCCTTTTGTCTTCAGAACTGCATTAATTATTCATGGCACGGATTCAACAAGGTGCTGGAAACATCCCTTTTGATTTTGGCCCATAGTGACATGATGGCATCACGCAGTTGCTACAGATTTGTTGCCATTATCCTGTGGTCATAAATTGATGGACATGGTGATGCTCATGTAGGCTGTGGCATTTAAATGATCCTCAAATGGCAACAAAGTGCCAAGAAAATCTCCCCCACACCATTAAACAAACACCACCACCAGCCTGAAACGTCGATAGAAGGCGGGACGGATTCATGCTTTTATGTTGTTTAATGCCAAATTCTGACCCTACCATGCAGATGTGGAGACTCATCCCACCATTCAAAGCTTTTCCAATCTTCTATCGTCCAATTTTGGTGAGCCCATGCAAATTGCAGCTCCAGTTTTCTGTTCTTATCTTACAGGAGTGGCATCTAGTGTGGTCTTCCACTGCTGTAGCCCATCTGCTTCAAGGTTCAACATGTGCGTTCAGAGATGCTCTTCAGCAAACCTCGGGTGTAGCGAGATGATAAGGCTAATCTACTCTAGTCATTCTCCTTTGACATAAAAAAAAGACCATTCTCTATAAACCCTAAAGATGGTTGTGTTGATCAGCAGTTTTCGGGAAAGGCTGTCTGGGATCAACAAGCTCGCCACTTTCAAAATCACCTAAATTACCCTTTGATGGATTGGCACCCTGTCCATGGTGAAACCTGCCTCATTCCCCAAGTCTCCTGGGACAAGGAGATTCAAATCAAAGTATACTTTTGCTGTTTCTGCTGGTGGGTTTCTCTATAACTCTTCTGGCAGCAACAGGTGTGATTGTCTGGTGACTTTAAACCTAGTAAATAGAAATCAAGTGTAAATAATGTTTATTTAAATAGAACTGGATTTTGGAACAATCCCAGGAAATGATGTTAACAAACAGTATTTCAAGTGTCCAACTGGACGAGTGAAACATTCATGAGACAATGCTGTAGCGTTTTGTATAAATGCATAAGATGGTATGTATGTGTCCCATCGCTAAACATGAAATTCTCTGTCGAACCGCTTGAGAACCCCTGACACAACGAGAACCTTATAGGTTTTTGACTGCACACCAACCAAGACACCATCTAGCCAACCACACAGAGATCTAACGAAGCCAAGCAACACAATCATCACACAATTGTGGGATTACATTGGCGTATTCAAGGGGTTTTGGAGCCTTCTGGTATTCTTTAAATATTGTTTGAAGGTACTGTCCTGACTCCATTTGTAAATTGGCAGAAGAATTGAGCCACATGTTTGGCACAAGTCGTCCATGAACGGTTAAGCAGATCTTCAGAGTCTGTTTCATCTGATCCTAGTTCCACTGTCTCTTTTTGAGTAAGAATGTGCTTTTCTCTGCCCAAGGCTTCAACATCTCAGACGACTTGGCAGCCATTCTCATTTAGTTTCCCTCTTTTGTAAACTGTCTGTTGAAGATAGTGGGTCTCTGGTTGTGTTTCAATGAACTTGGTGAACTTTGGTGAATTTCTGTAAAAGAGGCAAAGCTCCTCAAAGAAAGGTTCAAGCAAATTTTGCCTTTCCTACTCAAGGTTTTTGCACAACAATAAAAATACACTCAAGCAAGCTAAGCAGACCTTTTGGACACCAGGCCGTCACATCCTTATGTGTTTGTGTTTCCACCAACTGTTGCCACAAAGTCAGAAGCACAACTGTAAAGAACTTTTGGTTTCAGAATCTAGATTTCCTCAAAAGTATGAAAAACATACAGTAGCTGCAATCTTGCTTGGGATCTCCTGTTTTAAAATAGATTGACGAGACATGTTGGACATGTGGGCAAGAAATGTTCTTTATTCTTCATAAGCAGCATTCCCAAGTACCTCTTGTCCTCACAGGTGCCTCAATTCTCCAGGTTCCAAAGTTTGCCCAGAGAAGTTTATATTTTGCTACCGTTAAACATGATGAGAGAAACTGAACATGACAACCAACTAGCTAAACTCCGAAGTAATGTCACTAAGCTCAGGGAGTTGGCTAATAACTTGTCTCAAAAGTGTGAAGACTTGGAGCATCAAAATAATATCCACCTGCTGGGGGGGGGGGGGGGGAGCCTGACAGTGCAGAAGGATCCCGACCCACTGAATTGTCGGCCCAGTTTCTGCTTGGACTTAAGGAGAGGGCAACTTTAGACGTGGCTCATTGTTCCTTCCAGGCGAGACGGAGAGCCACCCCAGCCATCTGTCATCAGGGTGAATCTGTTCCAGGTCCAAATCCTGCATCAGGCAAGAGAAGCGGCTCTTCTTTCTTACAGAGGGGGGAAGGTCTCCATCTTTCCTGATTTCATTTCAGTGGTTGCCAAGAAACTTCTATTCATCATGCCAGCATTGTGCAGGATTACAAGAGGAAACAAATATTCATCATGTCAGCTTTGTGGAGCATTACAAGAGATTTTATGAAGACTTCTATTAGGATATCTGTTACTTTAAAAGGCAACATCTTATTTAAGAATCTTATTTCCAGCTAGTTTGATTTTCAAATAATCTTAAGTTTTAAGATTTTATTTGCACTCTCCAGACACCACGTTAATTGACCTCCAATCATATTGGTCCATTACACACAGACTAGCTTCAGTAAATAAGAAATTATAAACAAGTTATAACCATGTGTAAACTTATTTAAAATTGATATTGAAGCAGGTTTCTCAAATACTGTTATAGCCTTCACTCCTTTCCCTCCCACTTTCTTGTGGTCTCCTGCATTGTCTTCCCTCCCATATCCTTTCTTTCTGTACCCCTCCCCGCTTTCCTTTCTTTTCTTTGCTGTAGATGTACTGTTGTAGTTTGGGGTGAAAGGTTTAGTGTGTGTGCTGTAGGCCTGAAGTCTGTACATTAAATATGCATTTCCTGGGAAGGTGCTTCTGTTGGGGGTGGGGTGTTAGTATGAGTTCAACATGAACTTTACCCTAGAAAATAAAGAGTCCTCCTATAACAGGCGGGGGAAAACTGTGTCCTAGGTTTTCTTTAGGTTTGTATCCTATCCTACGTCCAGGCATTGGCGTGTCAAATGCTAAAGAGCTGTGTTTGGGGCTTTAAGAAGATTTTAAATATTAATAGCCTATAACCAGACATAAATGGAAACTTTTGTGATGTTCAAACAGTATCTTCGACCCCTGGTTAGGGCAACAATGGACCCCTTGCAGTTTGCATAGCAGAATAGCACTGGAGTGGATGATTCAGCAGTATGCCTACTGAACATAATGTTCTCTGGTTTGGGGAAAACGTGGGGGGAAAAAATTGTAGCATTGTGAAGATTATATTCTTTAAATTCTTTGGTGCATTCGACACCATACAAGGTAGGGGAGAAGATCTGGATGACGCTGGTGAACATAACCATCATATTATGGCCAGCGGGTGCTCTGACTGTTTGACTGCATGGATATTTCTTTGAAATACCTTTGAGCAGTGAAAGGACATACCCACCCACTCACCCACCCAACCAACCATACCCTTTGGTTGTTGTGTTGGGGAAATAGTGCTCTGGTATTTTTGAACAACAATGTGCTCAAAGTTTGCTCTTGTCTATTATCATGGCTTCTGCAGAAGTCACATTTTTAGGTTCAAATCCAGCAGGCCATTCCTACAAATCATGCTTTTTGATTTCCTGACCTGCCATCTAACAAAAGGCTGAACACACAAACTACTCTTTGATGCATATGTACAAAACAACAGTGAGAGGTTTACTTCCAGAGGCTACAGACTCTCAGCTGTTCTCAAGAAATCTCAACCCTTTTGACCATCTGAAAAAACTTCCACAAAGAGGCACTTGACCTGGGACTGAAAAGTATCCCCGAACCCAACAAAGATGGTACCATTTAAGGATGTAAGCCCTGACTAGGTATGTCTATGTTTCCACTCCAAAGCCCTTTTCCTGGTTCCTGTGACACCCATCATCTTGCAGGTGGTGAGTCAGCAGGCTGGCCCCAAGTGTTGTAACCATAGTTTGGAAAAGGTGAACTTTTTCTCTGTAGGATCTCATTTTGTTTGACCTCTCTACTCGTATCTGTTCCACACCAGTGGCATCTTTAACGATTCCCAGAAGGTGAAATGTAAACTCTGCAACTTTAAATACAAAACAAGATGTTACCATCAGTCATGGCCACCTGTCTTGACAGCCACCACTGCTTGATATTGTGCCATCGTTCCTGCGAGGAAAGGAAAGAGATCAAGGAAAGTTACTGTATGCTTGATGACTTCGACAATACCAGAATTTAAGGTTGTGATAGAGCAAACGATTTCCTGTAATGATTTAGAGCTTCAAATCAGAAAAAAAGAAATGACAGATGAACAGGTTTCACTGTATTTTTTTTCCCCCTGAACATGTCTTTTTTTTTTTTATTAAAAGTTAATTACAACCCCATTCTAAGCATCTGATGAAATTAACTTCTATTATTTACAAAATAGATTTTCAGAATGTATTGGAAATGTTGACATCATTTTGCATTTTATTCCTACCAAATGCTGGTATTCTAACAGGAGCAGTTCCTAATTACTGCAGTGGAAAAGAAAAGGGAGGGAGGGGGATTAGGACAGGAAAAGAGCCCACCATACCGCACATCCCTGCTGTTAATGTGACCCGGTCCCTCTATCTTATGCCCATCTTTTGTCCTCAAATATAAGCATGTGTGTTTCCCGATGGAGGTCTTTTCAGGTCATTGCGACTTCAGTATGCATATACAGTTAACAGAAACAACTTTCTTTGTTTTGCTCACATCTGACCCACATTTGTGCTTTCGAGCCCATCCTAGAAAGCTTGTTTGTGTCTCTTGTCTGTGTCTGCTTGTCTTGGTCTGCATCTACGTGTTTTGCTTTGATCATGAACAGCATTTTTACTGAAACGTGAAATTTTTCATATGCTT
This sequence comes from Clarias pachynema, assembly GCA_030014365.1. NCBI lineage: Eukaryota > Metazoa > Chordata > Actinopteri > Siluriformes > Clariidae > Clarias > Clarias pachynema. Next base: position 4,311,499 of record JAQMYL010000033.1, on the reverse strand, counting down.
CATACACCATTTGTTTGTGTACTAGCATTTTTACCAGACTTGTTATGCGGAGACGATGATCTCAAAGACATGGTTAGTTCGTTAGTTAGACACTCAAAGGTGAAAAATTTTAAAGTGACCTAATAAAACACAAATAAGTTTGTTCAACTGAAGAGTTCAGATTGATCCTCGGGTGATGGCTCAGATAAACAAAATGAGAACATGTTTCCCATTGTAAACCCATCTTCTTTTTCCATGAGCATCCTAGATGGCAGAATTCATATGGTTGTTTTTTATAAAAAATGACTGCTCTCAAAATACATAAAGTCATTTGTAAATCTATTTATTACATTTACATTTACTCATTTGGCAGACGCCCTTATCCAGAGCGACTTACATTTTTATCTAATTATACATCTGAGCAGTTGAGGGTTAAGGGCCTTGCTCAAGGGCCCAACAGGGACAACTTGGTGGTTGTGGGGTTTGAACCTGGGACCTTCCGAACCGTAGTCCAATGCTTTAACCACTGAGCTACCCCTGACCCATATTACTTTCAGGCAATCACTTTCAGACTTTCATGTTGCTTAAAGATATCTACAGCTTTGCTAGGTAGATCTGTTTCTCTTACACAGTGAATCGCTTTTATACTTTGTTCAAGTGGTTTTAATGTAGCAGATACCAATTCAGTTTGCTTTCAGGTCCCAGCTGTCAAAATGTGCACGACGTACCTGCGCTCAATCACTAAGTGCACCTGAGCACTGTGCGCCGTGCCTTGTTCTCAAAACGTTGTCCCTTTCTTTGTTCTTTCTAGACAAAACCGAGCTCACCGAGTCAGTTAAAGAAACGGAAAGCCCCGCCTCCTCCACCCACTGTAAATCCCACCACCTCCTTGCCAGCTCCCGCCGAGGCTGCTGTCCAGGTTCTCGGCACTACAGTGGCATCTGACGACTCCATGTCCGATCTGAGTCACAGCGTCGAGGACTCCGAACCGGCTGCGTCTGTCTGCAGCAGCAGCACCAGCAGCGATGACGCCGCCGAATCCAGCAGCCTGGCCGAGGAAACCATGCCCGAGCCAACCGTCGGGTTAGCTACGTCCAAGGTGGAACAAGTTGCAGGATCGAATCGACAGCCAGTACGCAGTAGCTTTGTTAGGCGAGAACCTGAGGAGCCAGAATCTACACTGGAGCTTAAAGTGGAGGAAGTGGAGAACAACCGTCATAGTGCAATGGGTTTGTATTTGGAAATTATTATTTCAACTTGTATAACAAAGGTTGGAATTTCAGAACTTCAGACTATAATCAAACAACGTTTATGCGTGTTTAGCGGTACTTGTAGGTCAAAGTTCATCTTACCCTAGCATACACATCCTGATTGTTTGATAGCCTGCTCGTGAACATCTCCCGCTACTCCACGTTGTGTAGTTAGTAGCCAGATTACTGCACTAATGTTAAACCATTACATTGATTCAAATGCTAATTCCCACTGATCAAGCTTGTTATCAGTAGATCCAGTATATTCTAAGAACCAGGAAACAACTGTTAAATATTGTATGGTGATTATACAGTATATAATATAGTATATTGCATAGCTGATTAATAACACATGCTCAGCAACTGGCTTGTCACTAATCAAGTTTTTAACAGATGGTGGAAGTAATGACAAGTGAAACACTGATGTTTCTGTGTGTCCCACCCCTTATTTTACTCTCAGCTTAGTTTACACGATTCCCATGGCTGTAGACATACTCTGAGTCGAGTTCTCGTTACACCATGTCCTATTCCATCTGGTCAGTTTGCCGCGATGAGCTTAAGTGATAAAAAACCATTGGCGGCTTTTCAGAACATAATAACCCTAAAACGATTTCTCAGAAAATTTAGGAAACATGGAATATTCGAGCACCTGCTTAGAAAATCATACTGCAAATCAACAGTTTAGGGAGACCAAAATATATCTCGTTGATATTTTGGCTACGCCTTCATCAGTCTTCATCAGGCTTGACTCGCAGCAGAATTTTCTCTCAGCGGGTTGAAGCCTGTCTTTTGGGAGAGAGATAGATAGAGAGAGAGAGAGAGAGAGAGAGAGGTCAGCCAGGAGACTATATTGTGCAACTGACAGCACTGGCACAGATCCAGAAACGCCACCCAAAAACTTTCCTGACTCAACTGTACAAATCCCCAGGTGCATGGACAATAACATACAGCTGTTATATCACCTTGGGGTGAAGCAGGGCAAATAGTATTTATTTTACTGTGTGTTTGGTCATTTACTGATCCTCAAATCATGCAGCTAGTTGAGTACGCTTTGTCATGTAGAGAATAAAGTTGTACATAAATATCTCTGTAATAAGAAGATTAGCTGATTGTTACGACATGGCTAATGCGAAAAGTATATAAATGAAATAAGTTGGTGTTTAAAGTACTATGAGTCTTATCAATATCTCTGGCCATGTGGTTTTAATAGGTAAAATTACTTCATTAATAAATTCCTAACTAAATGTATGATGCAAAAGATAGGAATCGAGATGTTATCTGTGGATTAAATCATCCTGCTCTCTCTCAAACTAACTTGACAAAACACATTCCATCCATTCCACAAATTGAACCTTATTCAAAATGGTGCTTTTTGCTTATTCTATGATATTACTATTCGGGTGTATGCAGCATTTCAGCACACATATGTCCCAGCTTGGTTCCCCTGTAATCCTGGGCTCTGTCTATTAGGAATCAGTTGAAGGCAAAACATTTTCAATGGTAGGTAGTATAAGGACCAATTATTAATAACCATCCTTTGAGCAAGTTTAAATTTTAAGGATGTTGATCAAGACTGACATCACTAGGATTTAAACTTCTTTGTGCGTCAACTACGAAATTACCCATGGCCCTATGTGCTAATGTCCAAAAAAGGGTATTGCATTTTGGAAATTATGTATATATATCTTCATTAACAAAGATTCCCCTGCTTTTGCCTGCTGTAACAGACCTGCTATAACAATATACAAAAGGGACTTTACTAACATGTATCTACAGTAGTGCAATACCATCTATTTCATTACAGAAGGAGGAACACCTTTATTAATTCCTGTTTCTCTTATTATTTAGATGAACAATCTAGATGACTAACTAGCTTGTCTGGTTTCTGAACTACTTTCAAAATACGACCGGTCAACTGTAGCATGTTTTGCTGACATTTCATGTAGGCATTTCCGAAGTTTCTGCAACATGTGATTGAAAAAAAAAAAAAAAAACGACTTGAGTATTTACTTGCGTTTCTATGAACACTGGGCAACTGTCAATGGAACATCAGATCTATTCAGGGAAGAAGCTGCAATGGAATTGTGGCCACAAGGGAGAGGAGCACTGGAAACCAAGGCCTTGTAGGCCATTTTGGTGCCACAAGCAGGACTTTGTGGTCTGATTGCTGAAAGATCAGCAGTAGAGGCAGAAATTTATAAACTGCACACTGAGGCCATTCGTGGGGCAATGTGTCTTGACCTTGCTGACGGGCCAGCTCCACCACAGAGTACCGCTCTGGGACATTGTGGTTTTGTATCCAGCTGTGCTTCATCCAACATTGACCAGATACAGGACAACAATTTTGTGCACAGCCAGGACTCTTGGTTGCAACTCGAATTCGACTGTCCTGAAGTGAGTGACAGGCCCAATCGAGGAGTTTCTGTGCAAGGCAGAGAGCGCCATTTGACTTCAAGCCTCTCTGGTGACTGGTAGCTGATGGTCAGGACTGAATTGCAGCTTACAAAGCAGAGTTTGTCAGAATAAATACTGGATGTTGCACTGTAAACTTAGACATTCTCAGATAAGATGCAGATTGGACAATCTGCTGAAAGGCGCAAGCTTTACCTGGGTGAGATTTTGCTTCATGTCAGGGTCTGAAGTTGTCGTTCTGGCAGGGTTTACTGTGCCGTCTGAAAAACACAGCCAATGCCATGTATAGTGGAAACCAGATAACCTGGTGGTTTACTACTGTACAAGTAGCACATGAAACGAACCATTTGAACAAAACAAGCAGCGGTTTTGCTTAATGTACCAAGCACAACAGCAGCATCTACAGGGAGTCTTTATCTGCAAATTCATCATTTTAGCATTTACTCAACTGTGTTAGGTTCACTGGCCACAAGTTTACTTGTAAGGAAACGTGGGGGCAGTGAGACTGAGCCTAAGTGCGTGTGGAGAGAGCTGGCCAGGGATATAGAGCATTGAAGAAACAACACTGGTGACTTATTCCCTGTTAGTAGAGTCCAGCTAAATTTACTAAATCATTAGTGGAGAGTGTGATATGTTGAGGAAGTTCTCAGGTAACCATTTATTGTACATTCATGAGTAGTCTCTAAGTCATAGATGGGTGGTGATCTCAAGAACCGAGTTTTTTGCTTTTAGCTATCAATTGTTGGAAATATACCTGCAATTGTTGCTTCTTATCATCTGTAAGAAGAAAACTGTACTATGGAAAAGCTTTGGAGATATAGTAAAGGCTAAACAGCCAGTAGTAAAGGCCACGTTGATGTATTATATTCAGCATGCATATTTATTCTTTATATATTTCCTTTCAAGCATTGCTTGCTAGATGTCCGTTACACAAGTTAGCAAAAGTTGGTATGTTGCGTTAAAGGCGAGGTTGACGTGCTAAAGACAAGGTGTTAAAGCTATCGATGACGCAGTTTAGGTGTTCTGGCATCCATCCATCATCGGCGCTCAGCCGTGCTTAGTCAGCAGCATTTAGAATGATGGTTCAGCGCCAGGAGGACATGACTCTGCCCTCGGGGACGAGCTGCAGCCCGCGTATGAGCTCCAAGGAAGGAGAGATTAAGATGATGGATTTGCCTGCTGTCAGCAAATCACAGATAAAGACTGGCTGAGATGACGCAACCACCTTTAGCAGTGCTGTACTCTCAGGATCAGTAGGTGTTAAATGAAGCACGGTTGGTTTTACAAGAAGCACATATCATTTATAAAAGATTTTTAAAAATTATAATAATCAGGACATATGGCTGTTATGATTTATGAAATTTGCTTTTCTATTTCACCCCTTCAAACCATCAGCAGTGGTAAGAACCACCTAAATACTTTAGTGTCTGCTTGCATATACATACTGGGACCTCATAAAGTGACTATAGTACTTAATATGTGGTAGACATATTGTTATTATTCAGTTCCTTCTTCTGAACAAGGTATCTGTGTCATTTTCCGAAGGCCATTGCCATAAGCATACTGCTGTATTTGGCTGGTTCCCACTGAGAATGGCACGTCCTCTTATACAGTATGCCATTTGGTCTCATCTCATTACAGATCCTTGACCCTTTCCCCGTGCTGTTTGTAAATGCTCCCCTCTTCTACTAAATTTTGTAGCATTTCTACTGGGAATTGTGTCTATTCAGTCATAAGGCCATTAGTGGGGTCAGGCAAGGAGTCCTCGGGTGCAGTTTACAGGCCAGTTCATCCCAAAAGTGTTCAGTGAAAGTAATGTCAGGGCTTTGTGCAGACCGCTCAAGTTCCTCCACACCAACCTTGGCAAAGCATGTCTTCCTCGACCTCACTTTGTGCACCGAAGCATTAGCATGCTGGAACAGGTTTGGGCCCCTTAGGTCCATGAAAGTGGAATTTCTTAAAGCTACAGAATACATTGAGATTTTAGACAACTGTGTGCTTGAAACCTTATGATAGAACAAGGCTATGTTGGACAGCTGTTTAACTACTTTTGGCCATATAGAATGAGCATCTCTGGCAGTTGTTTCATATTTGTTTCAGTATTTATCTAAAGATTAATTACTTATTTTGGGGAGAATGAAAGCAAGTCTTTAAACTACAACCGAATGATTTCAGTATAGACAGTTAGATTTTGTTGTTGAGAGCTTACTAAACCTACAACTAAAAGGACAATTTGCAGAAGATACAGACCCATAAAGCTTTCACTGTTTTTCTCATTTGCATTTTATAGTCAGGGCCAAAAGTTCAGAGTCCATTAGATCCAACTAATCAGTTGTTTATTTTATCATTTGGATATCTAAAACAATTTGTTGGCAGGTTACCCGTTTATTAGATTTGTTGTCGTTTCGCTACATTTAAAGTATGGGTGAAATTACATTTTGCAGATTAAAGGGATAATTTCTTAAATAAGGTTATAATTTTCCATTAATACATGATGAACTGGTGAGGAGTGAAATAGTGTTTTTTTTATAAACCTAAAAACAGGTCTGTGTACGTGCTCAACGTTTTGGACCCTACTATGGTTGCGACCCCGTTTTTCCTGCTAACCTAACATTCTACTAATCGGATAGCTAACTGCCTGCAGCCTTTTCTCATCTGATCATCAGATGCAGTCTTGCCGTTTTGTTTGTTTACCCAAACCTCAACACTGGGACGCCAGTGGACATCAACACTTGCTTTATCCTTTTGCATCTTTTCAAACGTTTGCTCATGTTCTGGCATAGTAGAAGAGGTTTTTTAAGGAAACCAGTAACTGTACGCATCAAGTAATAGATACCATTGATTGTGAAAGTGGAAGGCTGCCTTTCCACTCCAAAGACAAGACCAATCATGCTCTATATCTTGGTCTTGGGTATCACATGACAGTACAGTATCTCCCAAAGTAGCACTTCTTGATGAATTCTAGGTAAATTAACCAAGTAATGCTTGTCTGTCATTTTAAACTACACTGCCTAGCCAAAAAAAAGGCAGCACAGAAGGGTCAAATTTTTCAAGTACCGAAAACGGTTGAGGAGATTTGAAATAATTGGAACTGGGTTAAGAACTGAGAACCCATAATGCATAGTATCCACTGTACAAGCCTCCGGAGGCAGTGTTATGACCTGGGGTTGCTTTAGTTGCTCAGGTCTAGACTCAGCAACGTTATGTACGGAACGAAGTCAGTTGAGGACCTGAATGACCAGGTTATCACATTTATGAGTTTTTCTGCCCTGGGAGCATGACGAGTCATTCAAACTGTGCAGTTTAATCAAAGCTAAATGTGGTCAATAAAATCTTGGAGGCATTGACCCAATACTACACTATATCCCATTGCGACTTTGTTAAAGTTCATGTGCGCACATATACTATAAGGTATGCAGATTATTGCCTTCACACACACTTAGCCATCATCAAATCAGTGCAACAACATCTGAAGTCTTAGTCTGGGTTTAGCGAATTAATTCCCACTTCATTCCAATTGCTAAAGATATCCAGATCATGGAAGGGGCCGAGCAAAACCGGTAAGTGATTAATGAAAGTTAACGCTGATGATCTTCTTGTCCCTGAGATGACTCCCCTCCCATAATGACCTACAGACATGAGCGTAAGTCTGAGATCCTTAATATTCAATTCAAATAAATTTTATTTGTATAGCGCCTTTAACAATGGTCATTGTTGCAAAGCAGCTTTACAGAATCAAAAGAAAATTATGGAAATGTGTATGAAATGTGTATGAATCAAAATGGTCAGATTGTCGCTGTTATAAACACCGCATGTTCCTTTGCCCTCATTTATTACTCTGCAAAGATGTTCCAGTCAGAAGTCTTTTATCATGTGGTTTGGCCCCGTTCCCGCGCACAATTATGTCAAGGCTAAACAGAAAGTCAGCCAGTGGGTCAGCCTACCCTCAGTGCTTCCTGATATATTTTAGCGAGCATGCACACATGCATACCAGCACGTTCGGTTCCAAAAATGTCATTAATAAAAAGATGTCTCTTCAAAAAGTAATGCTTACTGTACCTTTGAGAAAAAAGGACACGGTTTTGGCATAGTTTGAATATTTCGTATAAATTGCTGACTGCATCAGGCTACATTATACGACTATAGTCAGGTTCTCATCGGCTTTTAGAGATCAGTTTTCAGGCTATGATTTCTTTCTGTTGTTCTCCAATATCATTTCTTCTCAAGCACTTTTTGTTGTGGGGGGGGGGGGGCG
>JAQMYL010000033.1:4287172-4303593 GCA_030014365.1 Clarias pachynema | reverse complement strand
CCCCCTGTGTTGGGCCCCCCCCCCCCCCCTCCTTGCCCCTTGCGCCTCGTTCCTTTCTCTTTTGCTTTCATTCCTTCTGCAGTCTACTGCTGCACTCCTGTCCTGATGCACTCCGGACGCCGATGAACAGACATCCCTTCCATCTGCTCCAGTCCCTCACTTCTCTCTTCTCCCTTCATCCTCCATCCAACTTTTCTGCCTTCCATCATTTCATGTTCAAATATAATGATTTCTTTTAATCAAGCCATTTTTTTTTTAAACAAATGTCTGGAAATGTTTGTTTACCAAAGCTGGGAGTGTGGAGGTGATTTTGGGAAAAGTTTGGTTCAGTTTGCTCGCATGCGATTGGGTGATGGATTTTGGGGCGATGAAGGTTTGTTTGTTGGTTTGCCGTTTGCTGGTTAAAGAGTTTCAAGAAGGACGGTTAGTAGCCAGAGGGGAAGGGAATGTGATTCAGGATGCTGCCATTGCTTAGTTGTTGCATGACGACTAAATTGCTTTACATGTGAAGGACATGCTGTGACCTTCAAAACCCAAAGTCAGCCATTTATTACATTGCCTGGCCAAACAAGTTTTTTTTGTTATTTATTGATGTTATTGGCATCATTAAATATCCAATACATTATTAATTTGAAGCAATGAAAAAAGTTAATGTGGTCTGATGAGTCCAGATTGACCCTATTCCAGAGTGAAGGGCGTGTCAGGGTAAGAAGGGAAGCGCATGAAGCGATGCACCCATCATGCATAGTGTCCACTGTACAAGCCTCTGGAGACAGTGTTATGATCTGGGGTCGCTTCAGTCGCTCAGGTCTAGACTCAGCAACGTTATGTGGCAATAAAATGAAGTCAGCCGACGACCTGAATGTACTGAATGACCAGGTTATATATAAGTCCAGGAATCAAATTGTGAAAGCGTGGTTCTGGGAGCATGAGGAATCGTTTAAAACATGTATTCACCACCACACTGTGCACCGTAATAAGCTCACGGCAGTCAATAAAATCTTATAGTGTGTGAATTTTTTTTATTTATTTCTTTTTTGGCCGGGCAGTGTAATAATATAACCCGGGGTGAGGTTGGTTTGTGAGAATAAGGTTTTACTGTGGAAACTGGGATGAGGAAACCAAACTGAATCAGTTGTTTCACTGCTAAACCTTTATACATAAGGACGATCCAAAAGAATTTTTTTTTCCAAAAGAAGAGTTTGAGAACTCCTCAAAGCATGGAATAAAATATAACATATTGTCCTGTTTTGAGGAAAATAATCAGAGACTGTGTGATGTGACATGACCACCAAAAAACTATTACGAGTTACAGATTGTAATTTATTAGCGGACAAACCACTGTACTTTTTATCCATTTATAGTTATATTATTAGTGACATGAGGGTGGTTTGTTTTCCGTTATAGCAGCCACTCTTTCATTCTTCCCCCATTCTGCAGTTAAAGGGCTGACACTTGAGACTCCTTCCTTAAAATGTCTCCTTATAGAATTTTTTTTTATTTATTTTTTTTTTTTTAAGTTTAATAACAGTTAGGCTTAGATTTCTTGTGTAAGTTGTGCAAGACCCAATTTTTATCTTTGGTCACCCAAACGAGGCAATTAGTGCTTTAGGAATTAAAAACAAATGGACTTGAGTACTAACATGCTGCATTTTAAACAGTTTTATTACACAACACAGTATTCTGTTGGGACAGCAAATATCTTTTCACTTTTTTTCAATTTCCTGAACTCCTTTCTACTGGGACACAGTCGAACCAATCGTCTGCCATTTCAGATGTCTACAGTTAGGATGGCCTGCAGATGTTTGTATTGAGAGATTGAAGAGTTTGAAGAATTCGTGCCTTTGTTATGCTAGCATGAGTGATGTGTAATGTTTTTTGTTTTGTTTTTCAATCACATTTCCTTTAAATCAGTATTGTCAGTTTGACAGAAAAAAAACAAAAAACAAGTGCTTGTTCTGTCGTGTGCTTATTAAAAGACTGAATGCATCGGTGTTAACCCGAGTCCTCCTGGATGTTTGATATTATATGAATTGCGACCGGCTTGTTCTGTTGTGCCTGTCGGAAAGTCACGAAATGTTGATATGTTGATAAAACTGCCTCCTAAAACAGAGACATCTTTGTCATACGAGCGAGCGCTCTTATCACTACAGCGGTGTCGTTGCCTCGACGAGGTCTGTGCAACCAGTTCCATGAAGCAGGCGTGCACTCGTCCAACATTGGGGTTCAATCAAAAGGAGATTCAGATATGAGTTCAGCCATGATAGTGTGAAATTTTCAGCTGTGTCATGGTTAGTGTTTTCAAATTTGCATTAAACGAAATAAATTTGGACACAGTTTTTATTTGGAATTGAAGACGTCTCTTTTACTAATAATAAGCAAATGATCACGATGGTTGTTTACACGCAATTAGGGCGTAACACACTCGGAGGAAAGCTCTATCCAAAACATTTCGCTTACTTGAGCTCAAACATGCCCATGACTGAGAGTGAAAGCGTCTTCAATATAGCACATTCTGCTGTCTCTATCTGCTTCCAGCTACGTATGACTGTAGCAACCCCGGGCAAATCGGACTCGCGATTCTTTACAGTCTAGTCAGGGTAATTTAACGTCCAATGCTTTGTTCCTTTAGTTTTTCTTTTTTTTTTTAGACTAGGTAAGAATGCAGTACAGTAAGAACAAGTTCTGTCCAACGTTTGTTGTTTTAGTTCCGCATTATACTGTACTCTTGCAAAACTGCACCTTTAAATCCAGAGGAGACTCCCGGTGATACAGCGCGGTCAGCTGACCTTGTTTATATTCAACCCAGGAGGGAGGGAGGGAGGGACAAACGCTACACGGTGTTTATATTCAATTGTAAATATCGGTATCTGGTGCACTGCGGTGTCTATTTTTTGTACAATACACATGAGCTACTTTGGCAATTTTCCCGCGGTCCATTCGTATCTGCAGAAATTCGTAATGTTCATAAGTTGGGGACTTTCTGTAGTTACGCACTTGGCCCGAGAGTGAGGCGGACTCGTTGAATCGCAGTGCCGTATTCAATTCCATTTGACTTTTTTGAGCACTTTTAAGAGTGGACGTTGTCCCAAAGCAGCTTTATAGAAATAAAAATTCTAGCTTTACATTTTTTTTAAAATGTGTACAGCTGTAGCAGTTTGTCCGTAATGAGCAAGCAGGAGGTGATGGTGGCGTGGAAACATTCCCTGAGATAAGGAGGCTCAAAGAAATCTCAAGAGGAAGGAACCTGTCTTCATTTGGATGATCCCCAAGAAAATAATTCCCTTTTACAGTTTATAAATAAATAAATAATGTAGATTTGTTGCTTACATGAGGTTCACTATGTTAAAGCTATCAACCATCTTATAAAGTATGAACTCTTTGACCTTATTAATAAAAAAGAACAAATATGTATGTATATGATAATTGATCAATGCAGTGCATCAGTTGGTCTACAGAATGTGCCAGACCCCCATCTACGAATGCCAACGGACCGTCCTGAGCACAGCAGCGAGCCTGACCCGGTGTGTTCGAGTGTATCAGGTACTACAGTGTGGGAAACAAGCCACCAGTCAGAAATCCTCCACTAACAGCAGCACCGCGGTCAGAGCTACTAACAGAAAAGAACTGAAATTGGACCTAATATAAAATTTAATACCAAACTGCGGTAGTACAGTCAAGTGCTTGTTATTTGCCTTGGTGTGACTCTAACTCTGCGGTGGTGTTCTGAGGCACCGGCACCGTGTCCGCTTACACATTTTACTAAACTTGCACGAGCAAGTGTTTTGCTGCGATGTGGAAATGTAGTGAGTTAGAACCGCTGTCCAGTTGTGGTTCAAGATCAAGGTTTGAGCGCATAAGAGATTGTATGTATGAGTCTGCGATCATGTGTCTGGCAAGTGCTGTGTCATTAATTGTGTATGTGTGTGTGAGAGAGAGAGAGAGAGAGAGAGATCTGTGGTCGCAGCTGCCATGTTTTAAGAGCTCTGCTGGGAAACGGTTGGGAAACAGCATGTGACTCATGATACATCCAGGAACTGGAGTTTACAGCACATCCACACACACACACACACACACACACACACACACACCACATGACCCAAGGTTACCCAGTGGTTGGTTCAAATAGTTTCATCTTTTATGTCATGAATAGTATAGCAGATTTATCTTTCATCTCACTTCTAGCTTCCTAAAGAATTTTGATATTTTAGGGGTTTTTCATGACCGTGTGTGTTCTGAAATTGGAAGCAGAAAGCAGCAGGAACGAGAGGCTGTTTGTCAGGACAGGATGAGTGCGATATGGGGCGGGATTTCTGAAAGAGAGAAAAAAAATGCAGTGCTAAAAGGAACAAGTGAAAGGAATCAGGTAATGTTGGTGCAATCATGCGCAAGCAGAGAGAGCTCGTAATCCTACAACTTGTTTAGTTTGGCTGCCTTCCATTAATTTCAGACCATTTGGCTGAGGTTAAAAAAGCCAAGGTTCACCGGGTTTAGAATTGATGTGTATAGTCACAACAGAAGGTGCACTCCTGCTTTATCACAAAACATCCTCAATATTTCAAAATTCTGACCTGCAGGTTCATTAGACCAGCAGCGTTGTTACCAAACCGTCATGTTCGACAGTTAAACTCGATGAGATCACACCTTTTCCCAGAAAAGCTCCTAATGCTCGTTACCTGTATCTGCATGCTTTAATGCATCGCACTGCTGCCGTGATGGGTTTTTCATTTACTGTCATTGTATATATTGACCTTCTTAGTTAGATGTGTGTGTGTGTGTGTGTGTTTTTTGTTTTTAAATAGGATTAGTTCTTGCTTGGAGACCAGGCTAACATATTGTTTAGGATAACTATCTTATATTTCCCCGTTGATAACAAGTGACATGCTCTTAAGTAAGGTATACGGTGTCTGTTCGTAAACTATCGAGCCATGTCATTTTACAATATTGTAATATTAATGTTGTAACAACATTGTACTTAGGACAATAATGCCTCAGACGCAGTAGTTTTCGGAATCTCGGGATCAGCTTCTAGTTCTCGCACTGTCAGTTGACGATCTTTGTTGATCGCACTCCGTACACGTTCACCATTCTCAAGTGTTCTTGATGTTCCAGGCCTTCCAAATGCTGTGTTCACGTGTCCGCATTCCAGTCTCTCCTTGGTTGCCTGGTTACATCAACGGTCACAAAACCGTTCTCGTAATATTAACAATGGCTCAACGTTTTTTAGACAGACCTCGTACATTGGATATAATTTAAAATATGAGAATATGATGTGTCCTGGCTTATAGATTGATCTTGCGTGACACCTTGAATCCACTGGGTTCTGGGGCATGCACAGTAGAAAACTACTAAACCCACTAAAATGCAATGGTTTAATGATGTTACTAAAAAGAATAGACTAAAAGGTTATCCTAATGCTAACCGGTGTCCATTTTGTCCCTGCTGGACGGCCTGACTGTAGTCTGGCTGCACACAGCAGAGCAGGAAGCCGAGACAGTGTCCATGTGCAGCAGCGAAAGCTTTGCCGATCAAGGTTACGCACCGTCTGAGGGCATGGCTGACTCTCCAACTACTTCCCCTGAGGACACTGTTTCCCTAGGTCCTGATTCCTCTCTGAGCCCTACCCAACCTCAGGAAGACTGCGACAGCGATGAGGGCTGTGCCACATGGGGCTCGCGCCACAGGTAATTCTTAAAACTATAAAGAAACGTCCTAAATTAGGAATCTGGAATCATGGTTGTGACCAAAAAAAAAATTCATCCCTTATCTGTGGGCTTGTTTGCAAACACTCCTGCTTGGGTCCTTGTCCCCGCCATTGGGACAAGCTGGAGCGCTCCCACGTTGAGTGGAGATAGCACAACCCGGCTTGTTTTGCATACTGCTTCAGCAAAGTCTAGCTTTTTGCAGAGCCAGAAGCTCTAATGACTCTAGGAGCAGGAACAGGAGCTGCCTGTGCTTGCAGAGTCACTTAAAACTTCGTTTCTGTGTACGTCCAAGAAAGTCTTCCAGGAATCAGCTATTTCAGTCTTCCAGGAAAGAGCTATTTTTCTAGCTCAGGCAAATTAAAAAGGTTGTATATCCAGTAGGTGGTGAAAGGTATGTCTTTTGGACTGAGGGCAAAAAAAAAATTGTCAGCATTTAATTAATTTTTTATTTTTATTTTTTACCTCACACTAGTAAATCTAGTGAGGTTCTGGATTGATTTTGGACAGGTTGAATCTGCAGCTCATTAGTTGATTTTCTGGTCTCGTTAAGAGAAGATAAATCCCTGAACAATAGCTAAATGTTAGTGAACATGTTGAAGCAATTGCTCTCATTCTGTAACTATGGTGTTCTCTGTGCAAACAGCAGAAACATGCGACCTGGGGACCAATCAGTCAACAGAAACAACGGCTATGAGGAAGACACAGCAATCACTGCCCAGATCCACTTAACCTTGGCTGATTTAGATGCTGACTTAGCAGATGGTACATGTAAAATTTGTTTAAAGTTTATATTACAATCTAAAAGAAATCCTCCTCCTGTCTAGCATTAATCCTATTCTAAAATCTACTGTAGCATTAATTCCCTAACTTTTACTGAAGAACTAATATCCACTTCATCTCTCTTTCCTCTCAATTAGAAATCAATCACTCATATGAGGAACCTGTGCGCATGGATGATGAGATCCCTGTGTCTGTGGTTGATATAGATGTTCCAGTTACAGCAATTGATGAAGTCATTGATGACAATTCAGCTAGCTTGAATGTTTTTGAGGCGGCACTACAGCGCACTAAGAAGAACTGTGAACCAGAAGATGGCTTAAACAAGCTAGTCGTAGATCTGCAGAACAAAAACAACAACGCTCACATGTCAAAGAAATTAATCAGTCCATCACAAGTGGATCGGATTCAGTCAGGTGACAAGAAGGAGCAATCAGAGAAGGTCGCTATAAGCCCAGGGATTAAGCGTAGAGATGAACCAGATAAACAGAAGCTGACATCTCAAAGTCTTCCAGTGTCTACTTTTACCAGTAGTGCACAGAATGTTCCTGAAAGTAGACTTCGACCTCCACCAACAGTACAGTGCCATAGCAATGGAAGCAGAGAATTCAACAGAGCCTCGTCTGTCAAATCACAAAACATGATCAGCGAGAACCCAGTTTCTAAGTTCGGCTTGAAGACGTTTACCATCGTCCCTGCTAAACCAGCCGGGTCTCAAAATCAAGTCAAGTCTGTAGGCTCCTTGCGTATGGGTGCCATAAAAATCGATGAGTTGGGTAACATGGTTACACAGAGAGAAGTTCAGGACACATCTGATCTCCTTAACGAGACAGGTGATGACCGGGATTCTCCACTCCTGGACAAAGCTAAGGCCTTCTGGAGTTCAGCTAGGAAGGAGGATCCATCAGCTAGTGCCTTTAAAAGAGCTTCTGTAAAGTCTGAAGAAGTTGAAACACCCAAACCGTTACCTGTAGCAGCGATGTCACAACATCCAGAGAAATCAAGCATTACGGAACCACCGAAACAGGTCAACGGGCCAAGCACCAACCTCGCATCTGCAGTAATGAAAAAGCTTGCTGTTTCGGATCCTGCCGAAAATATGTTTTTCACAGAGCAAAGGAGGAATCTTACTTTCCTCAAGCCTTCCAAAAGAACTTCAAGTCATTATGTGGCTTCAGCTATTACTAAGTACACAGGGATTTCCTCAAGCAATGTAGATGGTGTTCAGGAGCTTCCAGAGTCCACTGGTGCTGGACAAAAGCAGGTAACCAGCCAAGCCTTTAAGAATGACCTAAAACCTGTGCAAGCAGTGTCAAATCGTAAGGCTTCGGATGCATCTGTAAACTCTGTGCCTTTTCTTGCCGCCGCCAACCCCTACCAAAGTTATACTCCAGAGAAGCAGGAAATCTCTAGAGAACCACAAATCATTGGTACAAATGTATCTAGCGTTAAACCTATGAATTCCAGCCGAGTAAGCAGCAAGCCTC
This sequence comes from Clarias pachynema, assembly GCA_030014365.1. Taxonomy (NCBI): domain Eukaryota; kingdom Metazoa; phylum Chordata; class Actinopteri; order Siluriformes; family Clariidae; genus Clarias; species Clarias pachynema. The sequence continues at coordinate 4,295,624 of JAQMYL010000033.1, read as the reverse complement.
AACAGCAAGCAGGCATTTCTACACGGTCTGAACCCACTCTGTTTTCTTCTAAAGAGAACATGTCAGTGAAAAAAAACACGGGAAACTCTTTGCCTCTGAACAGTACAGTAAACACTCTTCGTCCAGCAGTAGCAAAGAAACCAGAGTTACACAGTCTTGGTATCCAGCCAAGTCCATTTGGGCCGGTTAAAAAGTTTAAGCCTGTGGCGCTGAAGTCGGTAGAGAAGGAGATGTCTCTTCACAGTTCGCTCATGGAGGCGATTCAGTCAGGAGGGGGAATGGAACGTCTCAGAAAGGTGAAGTATCCTAAACAGGAAATTTTCATTCCAAGATAAGCTTGCTTGCAATAAATACATCACATATATACTTAGTAATTAACTAAGGAACTTTGTTAAAATGTTAATTTATAATTTTCAACACATAATCCTCATTATTAGTTCCTTGCCATAAGGGACTAACCTTCAAAAATAACAATTATACGATGTAATGATACATGAGTACTTTTTTGTTCGTTTGTGTGTTTGTTAGACTACGTGCGAATCTTGTTGGTACTAATACCGAACTGAGTGTCATACCTATTATTAATCAGTCAGTGGTAGTACAGCATATTATATTTTAGAAATATGGGAAAAATCTATTCAGTGATTTATCATGATTCTTCTGTGTGGCGATCCATATATCGCCATGCTGACAATTTTTTGTTTGTTTGTTTTTACATTTCTCTGTGTTTGCATTTTGAGCTTGTAAAATATTTCTGTAAAATCCTGCAGGCGGTGCACTGTAAACTATTCACACGTTGGGCAGGCAGCACAGCATTCTGGTGGTGCAAGCAAATTCATTTTGTCCAGAATTAGAAATTGCATCTGTGATTCATTTTGTTTAGATGACACATTATTGGTATATATAAGTATTCAATTGCCTGCCTTCACAGGCATTTGAACTTGAGTAACATTCAATTCTTAATCCCTAGGGTTTAAGGTGTCCTATCAGGTTGAGGTCAGGGCTCATGATATTACTGCGCACCAGTCCACAAAGCAAGGTCCATAAAGACATGGAGAAGTGAGTTTGGTGTGGAAGAACTTGACTGGCCTGCACAGAGTCCTGACCTTAACCCTCAATCCTGACCTAATTAGCTCTGTTTATGTTTAGGTTACGTTGTGATACCAAAAACCAACAATTCTTGTGCTCGCTGAATTAAAATGATGTGTTAGCTAGCTTTGTTTTATTTGTTGCAGTGATGAAGAATTGTTGCTAATGTACGCTTGGTTTATGTCACATGGTGTCGCAAAAAAAAAAAAAGGTTTACATGACTGTCCGTATTTTCGTCCAGGTATCGGACTCTTCCAGGACCAGCATGCTGAAGAAGCCATCATACGTGGAGCCCGAAAACGAACGTTCTGCTCTCCTGTCAGCCATCCGAGCTGATAGTAATTCGACGAGACTTAAGAAGGTAACCTTAATGACTTTACGGTCAATCTAGGAATCAGATCTTTTTGTTTTCGTTTCAGTAGACAATTTCAACCTCTTCACTGCGACTTTTAGACAAACTCGTCAGCCGCCGCTGAGCTGGAGCAGTTCAGGAAAACTGAGGAGAACCGGTCGGACCAGAGACACACGCGTCCCCATTTTCCTCCCACGTTCATACCTCCACAACCACATCCAACCTTTACACCGCCACCACCACCAACCTTTGCCCCACCACCACCAGCCTTTACACCTCCTCCACCACCACCTCCTCCTACTTTGTCCTCGGCTAAGCGGACTGTGGTGCTGCCTGCAGGGAGAAACCCAGAGTCTGCCAGAGAGGCACTGCTGGAGGCCATCCGTTCAGGCGCCGGGGCCGAACGACTTCGGAAAGTAAGGACGTAGTTTGAAGGAACCAGCGCTTGTATAGCTGGCAAATGATGAAAGATTCGTGTTGGGTCTAATTTATTTAGGGAATAAAACACCACTGATCAATGATTGCTGTTTTAAAAATTTATTAGGAATTAATGTTGTTAAAAACCTGTTAAAAAAGTGAAGTTACTGGTTTACCTTTGACTACTACTAATTGTTGGCATAAATGGAAGAAATGAGCTAACCGAATTCACAAAGATAACAATTAAACAAAAGTGTACGTCTTAGATTATATTATAAATTCCAGGGTTTTACCTGCAAATTTTGTGTTTTTTGTAATTTATTTATTTTTTATTATTATTTCAGGTTCCAGTAACAACAAAAACTGTTAAAGTGAATGGAAGACTAGGCACCATCCAGGCATCTGCTTCACCCCCACAAGAGCCCTAGATGTTTTCAGATTTTTTTCAGATTTGATCTTAGAGATTCTCATAGCCAAATTTCACATTGTATACTAACACATTTGCTAAAGTTGCAGAATACAGTTATTTATAGTTGTCGGTCTCATGCTGCTTTCTTTCTGTGCCAATCATCGTAATTAGGAATCTTTGTTTTAATGTAAAGGAAAAAAAACATGTTCTGTTGTTAAGGACAACACACTGTACGTTGTTCACACACAAGTCTTTACACTTTCTAATTATCTATCAGTATTTTGAAATACATTTTAATTGATATCAATAATTGTTATTGTGATCTCATACTAATCGCAGGTAGTCTGTGCTAATTATTTGATTAGTCATAATGACCATTATTTTTCTTTTTCTTAAAGCACCGTAGCTATACATAAAAATTTTAAAAGCATTGATTTAAAATGTTTAAATGAACATACTGTAGCAAACATTTGTTTAGAAATTTAATTTCAGAAATAATTCATTTCATAACCTTTGCTCACCATGCTGCTACTTGGTAAGATTTTATTTATGCCATTAGACGGGGAAATGAAAAAAACTAAATCTATACCTTATAAATATATTTAATATGTCATTAATATATATAAAGTGGACTGCATGACGGACCTACAGAAGGTGCAGACAGGTCTGACTTTAAAATCTGTAAGCTCTTATGGATGAAGGTTTTTGGACCAGAGAGTTGTATATTTTGTACCTGTTCATAATTAGAAATTGCATCTACGATTCATTTTTGTTTACATGCCACATTGTTGGTATGAACATGTTTTTTCTTTTTAAGTTCTACTTTTGTACATGAAGTGTGCAATATTTTTTGAAAGATTAAACAGAAATTTAGATATAAATCAATAAAGCAATCAACCTTTAAATCAATAAACTTTTTGTAATTGTTTAAACGCTGTTGTACAGATTTTGTGGTTTTATAGAAACAGATAATGCTTTCATATGTCTAATTAGTATAATACACAAGGCAATAAGATTAATCAGGATAATCAGTTAAAATCCAGCCTATTCGTGCTAAAATTCTCTTTAGGATTAAACAAATCTCAGTCACCTCTCATTCACAAATCTCATTTATATTTGAAGGGAAGAAAACCTAATCCATGCTGGAAAAATGTTTAAATAAATTTTAACCTAAATATTCAAGGACTTGATATACGAGTAGTACGCATGCGCTTTGTCTGTCGAGTGTCATGTGTTCACTGAGTCAATAGTTCTTCTCTTGCGCGCGCTGTGGGATTGTGGGTAATCGTTTCCTATGCTCAGTCTCGTATAGTTAACATCCGAGCGCGTGTACTGTTTATTATAACATTGTGACCATGTGTGTGTGTGTGCGTGTAAAGCAAAATCAAGTGTCATTAGCGAGGTTCCTTCTTATAGATTCAGAGTCTCTCTCTATCAGAGATTACATTTAGTGTGTGTGTGCAGCTCATTAGAGAGGTTCCTTGTTAAAGATGTTTCCCGACAGGGCAGTGTTTCCGTTAGTGTGTGTGTGTGTGTCTGTGCATGCATTAAACTAACGGAAAAACTGCTCTGTCGGGATTCTTTTCAAAGGTAAGGTGCCGGTTAATTTGTTTTATTTTTACTTTATATTTTGTATTAATTATTTTTATATAAATATATAACTGAACAAATCTTCAGTGTTTCCATTATTTTTAATGGGGAAATTCACTTTGCTTTTTACGAGTGTTTTGGTTTGCAAGCATGCTTCTGGAACGAATTATGCTCGCAATTCAAGGTTCCACTGTACACAGTGGAATGTTACATTTAAATGTTAAATTAAAATGTTTCAAATGGGACTGGCACTGCATGAAGTGGCTGGGTAGTATGGGGAGGGGCTTGAACCTGGATCCTCAGATCAAACAAGCCACCACTCCCACATCTTACATTTTACCGTATTCTTGTAAAAAGAGTTCCCCTTGAAGATAGCTCGAGCACACTTTTTTTCTTGGTTTTATCTAAATGTTCACGTAGAAGCTTTTTATAATGAAAATTGGCATTCAGCACACCTGGTGATGTTTCCTCAATCATTTATGCATTAAACGCACCATTATCACACACAGCTGGGTAACCGTGCGGCAATCATGGGAAGCCAATAGTGTCAAACTTGGTCATATGATTAATTTGCGTTAAAAGACGATAGTAATGCATTACAAATTCAGGTTTGGTTTGTTTGCCAATCTAAAATTTGTCCAACAGCCTTCAGCTTTGAGATAAGGTATGCAATGAGGTGGCCGATTCATGTCTAAAATTTTTCCTTATGCTCCCAGTACCACAATTTGAGTCCTGAAATATGTTCATAGATAACCTGATCATTCACTACATTCAGGTCGTCAGCTGACTTCATTTTATTGCCATGTAATGTTGCCGAGCCTAGACCTGAGCAACTGAATCAACCCCAGATCATAACACTGTCTCCAGAGGCTTGTACAGTGGACACTATGCATGATGGGTGAACCCTGACACACCCATTACTCTGCAATAGGGTGAATCTGGACTCATCAGTCAAGTCAAGTGATTTTCTTATAGAGAGCTGTTTAGTTCCAATCCTGTGAGTTGAGTTATAAACATAGCTCTGACTTATGCGATCGGTTCTTTACAATACAAGTGTTTAAGTGATCTTCCATGCTTCCACTTTTATGACCACATTTCTTGCGCAAAGTTGACACTTCAGGTGACTTTACCTCCAGGTTTTAATAATGTGGTTGAACGTTCTTATCCCAGTTCCAGTAATGTTAATGTTTTCTTTGCTTGATGCAGGCCAGTAATTTGACCCAGCTGAAAAGGGTGTCTGTGTTTTAAGCCCCGAGCAGGGTGTAATGCTTAACAGTATGGTTTCCTAAAACATATAAAATAGCACTTATTCCAGCATATTACATTAGTTTCCTTTTTACATCATGCACTGACAATTAAGTAGGCACGTTTTTGTTTTTTTTAAGGAATCTACATTGATTAGAACATGTACACAGGTTCACAATTTTATCACACTGAAAAATGGAGCCCCTGTTTAAAATAGTTAACTTTTCACTCAGCAGTGGGTATATTTCAAAATGTTTTAAATTAGTAGTTATTAAACAACTTTTAAAGAAACCTGACCTTGATACCTGTCAGCTGTCAAACTACAGGCTGAAATCAAACTTTCCCTTTATTTCTAAAATCCTAGAAAAGGTAGTAATGCTGAAGCTATGTTCATGCTGTATCTACAGTAAATAGAAATAGCATACATTATGTATCAGTCAGGATTTAGGCCTCATCACAGGACAGAGACATGGTTTGTTAAAGTTGCAAATGGCCTCAAAAGGGTTGCGTCTCTTTGCTCATGTTACTTGAACTTAGTGCAGCTTTTGACACTAGTATCGATCATAGTATTGGCTGTCATAGATTAGAAAATGTAGTAGGAATCAAGGGAATGTCCCCCTCCTGGTTCAGATACCATTTGACTGATCATTGTCAGTTTGTATATTTAAGTTGTGACTATTCTGCCTTTTCTCAAGTGAAACTTGGTGTTCCACAGGGTTCGGTTTTAGGCCCCCTGATATTTTCTCTTTACATATGTCCTCTGGGCAACATAATTCTACTGTTATGCTGATGACAAACAGTTATACGTCTCAGCAATGCCAGATGAGAAAAGCCAGCTTGAGCCAGAAGGACATGGGCGACTGGATTCTAATTCCTTCTGCTTAATCCTGACAAGACACACGTACTGGTACTAGGACCACTTGCGGCTAGAAGTAAGCTTTCTGCTCTGGATGGACTTTCTGTTTCATCATGTAAAGACCTTGGTGTGATTATAGATTATAGATCTGTTCTCTTTCATCTCACAACTATGGCCAAGATAAAGAAATATATTGTCATATATTAAAAATTAGTTCATGAGAGTCCTCACTATAACCAGAAGATACAAGCACATCACCTTTACCTTATCCATCTTGGCTCCCACTGAAATTTCTCATTGTTTTTCAAATCCTACTATTCACCTATAAAACACTAAAAGTCTCACTAAAAGTATCTGACTGAACTGCTAGTGTCTTATGATCCACTGTGCCATGCCTCGATCAAAAGATGCAGGCTGCTTGTCAGTATCGCGTATTATGAAAACTAAAGCAGGGGGCTGAGCTTTTACTTTAAGAGCCCAAAAATTATGGAATAGCCCTCCAATTAATGTTCGGGACTCAGACACTCGGGTCTCAGTGTTTAGGTCTAAGCTAAAAGCCTTTTCAGTGTATTTACTGTAGCCAAGCATTTCTGTAAATACATTTGCTTTTTGATCTGGGGGACTCATGGATGTAGAGTATTATGGTGAACTGGTATGAACTTTCGATCTGCAGTAGGCTGTGGTGTTCTGATCTTTCTATCATAGTCAATTTGTTCTTAATCGGCTTTCTGTGGGATTGGACCAGACGGGGTAGCCTTTGTTCCTAACAGGCATAGTCTGGTGTGCCCATGATCCTGGCACCAATTTACTAGTATATAATTGATAATGTTATATGATGTTAATGTTATTCCTGTTTAGTGTATGTTTAAATATTTACAACTATCTGGACAAGGAGAAGTTAGAGCTCAGGTACTTCTTTTGGGACCCCTCTAAAAGGTTTATTAACTACATATGACAAATTTCCTTTCATCAGGTGTCCAAGTGGCCTCTTGTCTCATCTGAGCTTGATGACCCACAGCAGTTTGCAGCTGTTTCATTCAGGACATGCCATTCTTGTTGAAATGTAGGTTTCTGTAGAATAGGCCTTATCTCTCTGCCATCATCTGCATCCATGGTGACTAAGTGTATTACTGTGCGTGTAAGTGTATAAGTGAGCAAGATTCCATTGGTTGCAAACAAAACTGGTGTTTCAGAGATTTAAGTAATCCTTTAGTGTTATTATGGAAGCCAATATACTGCAGATGAATTTGTTTTGCAGATGTTCTTGTGTATAATCTTTTACTTCTCTGAAAACGTTTTACATTTATTTGATGATTCATTCTAGACAGGTTTCTGCAGAGCATACTGTATACGGGTTTGCTTTATAGAAGCAGCCTATTTGGTGCTGGTTCTTTAGTCAACTTTTTGGATCCGGATTATTTAATTTTTTTTCAAACCTTGCTTGCCTTAGGTACTTTTTGAAGAACTGTTTGAACAGCTTGAATGAATGTTGCCCCTTCAGACTGATCAAGATCACGAGTCCACAGTCTGAGGCTGCGTTCACATTACAAACCACATTGTTGAGTTTAGATGTTTTTGGTCAGATCGGATTTGCTTGTCATGACGTCTTTGCTCCCGCCATCTGGTTAAAAACGCGTCATATTTGAGCGACCACTCATTCATTTTAAATAGTGGATGCTATTTTAGCAAAATTATACTCGGGATTTTGCTCTGGAGGACAGAAAGCAATTACAGTAGTTGGTTATATTTGTTAAGGTCCAGAACAAAGAAGAAAGCCAGACACCTCAATTAAGCTGTTTTAACAGCTGTTGCTAGCGCTGCTATGAAATCCAGCAAACCGCTGACTGATACCTCAGCAAGCGCTCTATGCACATAAAGTCACATGAATTCTGATCTACCGGTTCACATTCAAGTCACATGATCGCGTAACGGATATGTATCAGATCTAGGAACACATATGAGAGTGACTCATATCAGATAGGCGCAAAACAAACATCAGATTTGTGTGTTCTGAAGGTGGTTAAAAAATATATATAAATCACATTTTTATCACATTAGGGCGAAAAATCGGAATTGAGTAACTTCAGGGTGATAATATAAACACAGCTTTAGTCACAGCTTTTCATTTATCTAGAATCGACATGTCAGGTTCCTCCTGGTGACATCACCACAGGCGATCCTAATGGTTGGCTCCAGTGTATCGCTTAACTCAAAAACCACAGCATCTTATTGTGGCGTATATCTGCGGGTGCACCCTGGACGGGAAGCAAACACATCGCAGAGCGTGCAATTTGAGAACGCCAATTAGAAGTAAGTAATCTGCATGTCTTTCGACTGTGGGAGGTAAACAAAGCACCCGGAGGAAACCCACCACGCACGGAGAGAACATGCAAACCTCATGTAGGTGTAAGGCAACAGTGCTGCCACAATGTGGGCTACTTTGTGTAAATATTTGTGCAATGCACTGTAATCAAATGACAGGATGGACTCAGTG
>JAQMYL010000033.1:4270804-4284003 GCA_030014365.1 Clarias pachynema | reverse complement strand
AAAGCTACTGATAGACAACAAAAAATTGTGGGGCAAATTTTTACTTGGGATACAGTAGATGCACAATGTGGCTTTAAACTACCTCAAGGGCGTGAGCAAGATACATTTTTTTGTGCAGATTTATGGAGTTTTCAGGAATACATAATGTCTATCAGTAGCTTTTTCTTGTATAAAATGCTTGTATGAATAATGCAGTAACTTTGAAGGAAGAGTTGAAAAGTACTCTGATAAATCACATACATACTATTTTTTAAACCAGTTGTGTGTGTGTGTGTGTTTTATTTGTTTATTTTTTTCACTGAAAATGGAAAAGTTGTCAAGTTTCACAACAATGGATGGTCTTGATTTAACAGTTAACAAATTAATTAATTAACCAAACTTGGAAACACTTAAGACTAATTTGCATAAATAAAATTTTTTTCGGAAATGCTCAATTAAAAAAATGGCAATCTGATTGATTGTGATATCTGTTTTATATATATATATATATATATATATATATATATATAAGTCGTCTGACGTAGCTAAAGTTAAACACATTTAAATAAAAAATATGTTCACTGAAGACACAGACACGCGCGCACCACGCCGCCAGCGGAGCTCTATCACACGCTCTGTTTATCCAGCGTGCGCCTGCGGGGGGGTGTGGCCACTGCGCCGCGTCCGATTGGCCAGAAGAGGGGCGGGTGCCCTATAATGGGCGTGTCCCTGCGAACAACAACTTTGAGCCTAAGCACACACTGGTTAGGGCGCAGCGCGGCATGCTCTTCACACCAGGTAGGGGAAAGTCTTTCTTTCAGCATTCCTATTTATTTCTTCTTTAAAAAAAAAAAAAAAAAAACTCTCAAAAGGTATTAAAAAATAGGTGAGTAAGTGAAATTGTGAGTAAATAAAATGTTTACATAAATTAGGGGAAACATTGTGCTCATCCTCATGAAATAGGCGCGTGCTGACTGATCTCCATGGCTACGTCCAGATGCAAAACGCTACGTCATCATCATATTAACATCTTATCAATATCTATCTATCTATCTATCTATCTATGGCATTTGTGTATATTCTCATACAAGATGTGAAAATACTAATACTTAAATGTGTGTGTATAACACTGAGATGCTTTTCTGCTCACCATGGTTGTTAAGCGTGATTATAATTTATTACTTAATAATAAAAAATAATTATTTATGAACACTACCTCAGCCTTCCTGCGTTATCTCGACACAGTTCTCCTCTAAACTCCCTCCTCGGCCAGGCTTGCCCATCCACAACAGTTCCACTCCCTGGGTTTCTTTTGTTATTTTTTGCTATTTTTGTTTGAGCAGATACTCGAACCAGCACCAGGACCAACGACCATACCACAGTTGAAATCATCTAGTTATTTCCCCCCTTATTCTGATCAATGTGAACATTCTTTGAAGCTCGACATTTACATTACATTTACATTTGGACATTTGGCAGACACTCTTACCCAAAGAGACGTACAAAAGTGCTTTGAAGTTTCCGTCATTGGATAGATCCTTACACTGCGTACTAGGTTACTAACTAAGGACCATCAGTTAAGGACTTTTGGAAAGGTTTTTCTTTTCTTGGGAAGGGGGGGTTTAACTCAAATATCTAAAAAGAAAAAAAAAAGAGAGTTAGGTTTTTAGTAGTCACTTAAAGATTGCCAGTGATTCAGCTGTACGAACATCTAGAGGAAGTTCATTCCATCACCTAGGTGCCAGAGCAGAAAACATGTCTTCCTCGATCCCTGAGAGATGGTGGGAACAGTGATGGAGGATTGGAAGGAACGTGCTGCAGTGGGGGTGTGATTAGATCTGTGAGGTAAGTGTAAGTATGCCTGTCCATTTTTAGCTTTGCAGGCAAGCATCAGTGTTTTGAATTTGATGCCCACAGCTACAGGAAGCCAGCGGAGAATCCGTATCTGTGTGATTTTCTATGTTGCAACGCTGCGACATGATTGACTGATTTGACAGATGTTCCTATCAAAGTGACCAGTGAGTAAGTCACTTAAAAAAAGTAATTGGAGATACCGTTCAGGGTGGGCTTCTTCTCAGATGCACTTTTTAAAGTGATACAACACACTTAGAGCAAAGTGCCATCAGCCCTCTTCCACATACATGATCTCACAGACACATGATTGGCTAGTTTCGGTGATTGACAGATGGATAGTTACCCCGTCTTTCGTATGCAAAGAGCAGCAACCTGCTGTGTTCTTTTGGTCTCCATCCCACAAGTGGCTGACAGATCATCATCAGGAATCACCCCCTGACCTCCTGACAACTGGATGAACACTTTTCAGTCACGCCATTCAAGAGTCTGCATGGTAATAAAAAAATGTTTAATCACAAGTAAAATGTATAAACATGCATATGGTTTCCTGAAGTTTTCCATGTAAGGAGTTAAGTAAGATTTAAGTAAGGAGTCTCAAGTTTTAACCACCTTTACGACTCTTTCTCAGTTAGATGACTAATTGCTGTGCTGTAAAAGGAATAAAACATTTCCAGACATGCTGTTATGGGAACATAATCGATGTCATGGTGGGAACAGTTACTGCTTCACCACACAACGTTTGATTATTTTTCCTATAACAGGTCACACCCAGGTTTTATATTACATATGAATAATAAATAATAAGCCTTATGTATTAATAATGAAATTATAGATAAATAGATAGATAGATAGTACTGTGAAAATTCTTAGGCACCATATTATCTTTAATACAAATTATTTTATATCTTTTTTTTTATCATGTTTGCAAAACCATTCACTATTTCCAAATATTGCTAAAAAACTAATTTAAAAAATAACATTACAGAATGCCTGTAAAGAAAGTGACAATTACATGACAGACCAGTTTTCATGTGGAAACAAAAAGCATTAAAATAGAAAGGGGTGAGTGTGACAAAGTTACCAGAAGAACTGTGGCATATTCTCCAGCATGCTCAGTAAAACCTCCTAGCTGTTTTACTTATAAAACTGCACACATCTGTATCTACTACACTACTGATTATTTTAAGGTAAAGTGTTTTCACGTCAAATATTGACTGTTGGTTGTTTTATTACTCTTTAGTGCTCTTTATAGAAGTTTCTTTTACATAGACATTTTTTTTCAAACGCCATAAGCAAAGACGGGTAATAAAATAACCAACAGTCAATATTTGACTGTTGTTTAAAAGTAGTGTTAGATAAAGAGTTGTACAGTTTTATAAGTAAAACAGTTGTTAGGTTTTACTGAATATGCCAGAGTTCTTCTGGTAAACATGCAAAACCAGGAGCCTACAAAAGGCTTTTTTTCAATCTCAAAACTGGTCTGTAACTTAATATGCTGCTTTCTTTACGATCATGCAAATATAATATTTTAAAGATATGTTTGGAAATAGTAAAAGTTTTTGTACATAATAATAATAAGAATAATACAGGCTTGATAAACACACAACACAATTTGTACCAAAGATAATATGGTGCCTAAGACTTTTGGACATTTCTCTCTCTCTCTCTCTCTCTCTCTCTCTCTCTCTCTTACTTTCTGTGTGTATACATATGAGTCAGCCAAAAAATAAATTATACACACCACTTAGGAAAAGAAAAACATGTATAAATATTTTAATACTAAATGTACGTTATACATTGACATATATGACAATATTTCGATAATAATATGATACGATTATGAATATTATATTAATATTATATACATCACACTATTTTTCTTTTCCTGAAATGTGTGTACATTTATATGTGTATGTGTAGTACTGTAAAAAAAAAAAAAAAAAGTCTTAGGCTCCTATTCTCACATACACAAATAATATCTCATATATATATTAGAGATTTGGAGTTAGTGTATAGCCAGAGTGATGAGTGATTAGGTCGTTGTATTGTGTAATCAGTTACACCCTGAGTTTTTATTTATTTATTTATTTATTTTGAGTCTGTCATTTCTGTTATTGATAAGGGTGGGCTTGCGGTTCTGCACGTAGTCTGCGTGCGCGTGTTCGGGAGAGTTCCAGACGAAGGGCGTGGCTTGCTCATGAAGTGGATGGGGTTAGAGGAAATTGCGGGCGGGGTTTGGTGTGTGTGTGTGTGTGTGTGTGTTGAGAAAGTCAGCTGGGGGAGATTGTCTGTACCTCAGCGGGAATAGGAGCGAAAGCAGTGAGAGTGATCACCATCGTGGCCGAGACAGCACTTTGGGGGTGAGGAATACACTTTTTTTTTTCTTTTTGCATCGCGCAAAAATCCTGGCACCCTGTGCACATGCAACGCTGGGGAGGGGAGGCATGTGTTGGGTAGAGTAGAGTTCGGACCGGTGTGTGTGTGTGTGGAGGCTTCGGAAAGTGTGCTGCTGATAGAAAGTTACATGTTTTAATCGTGCGTCTTGTATACAAAGATCAAAGCCGTGCCGCGACAAAGTGTCTCCATGCGCACTTTTGATTTATTTATCGATGTATTTCGACTAATTAGCGTGGCTGTTTGTTTATTGTCAGCAGTTGATTATGTTTCCTTTGCAAACTTCTGGCCCGGGTGGACACACTGTGTGTTCTTCACCCTCGTTAACGCGGTGTCTCCTGGACGTTCCTTTAAATTCCGCTCACGTTGTTCACGCGCGCCGCTCTGACCCGCTCCCGCCTTCCTCGCGCGCTCCGTGCAGGGTGTTATATGTTCATATAACCGCCCCGGGAATAATCAGATACACTTCACACGAGCTCATATTGATAACTACAATAACTTTATCGCGGAATGCTTGCAGACTGTTTTTTTTTTTTGTTTGTTTTGTTTTTTGTAGTTGCTGAACGATTCGCTTAGGGAGGCGACTCCTTTGAGAGAGTCGTTCACGCGAATCGGTTCAAACGAATCTTCTCAGGGGCTGTTTAATAGCTGATTTTTTTATTTAATTGAAGGGTATCAAAAGGAACTAAAGGCCTGTGCTCACAGTTTCTATGAATTCATAGTGTATAGCATAGTGTAGTAGATTTTTTTCTTTAAATTAGTATTTATTTTATTAGTAATCGAATGAATTAAAACTGATTTAAAAGAATCGAATCTGTTAAATGACTCGTGGTCTTCATCTGTGATTCACAGCAACTACTTGTCTTTTAGCTAGATTTTACTAAGAAGTGTAGAATTCTCGATTCTGATTAATCCACAGATGATGATCGAATAATTTCGCAGTTTTGTGTTAATGTTACAGATAGAATCGATTCACTGCTGTATTACGACTCTTTTGTGTGGAAATTCATGTATTGCCACCCTGACTCAAAAATCGATTTTTGTTTTTCTAAAATGAATTCCTAATTGTATTCCTAATTGTGGCGTAGTGGTTAGCACTGTTGCCTTGCACCTCCAGGGTCAGGGTTCGATTCCCACTTCGGGGTCAGGGTTCGATTCCCACTTCGGGGTCAGGGTTCGATTCCCACTTCGGGGTCTGTGTGCATGGAGTTTGCACGTTCTCCCCGTGCTTGGTGGGTTTCCTCCGGGTACTCCGGTTTCCTCCACCGTCAAACACATGCAGATTAGGCTAACTGGTGTTCCCGTACACGCCCATAATAAGCGTGTGAGTGTGTGTGCCCTGCGATGGATTGGCACCCCATCCATGGTGTACCTCGCTTCGTGCCCCAAGTCTCCTGAGATAGGGTGCATGTCCACCGAAACTGTATACAGGGTAATCCGGTATAGGTGATGAGTGTTGAGGTGGTGTCTCTATAATCCTGCAGGTAGCGTGCTGTAAAATATTCACACATCGGCCAGCAGCGCAGCATCCTGTGTGGTCAGTGCGACTTATTTGCTAAGTTTGTGAGCAAATCTGAAATTTTTTTAATATTTATAAAATCGGGACAGAATCACCTATGTATCGTGATAATATGTTGTTTTCTTTTTTTAAACCACTCCAGTTATAATTGAGCTTTCTGTAAGGAGGTTTTTGTTTAAAGTTTAAAGAATAAGGAGTCTCCAGTGTCATAGTTTCCAGGGCAGAATGTTTTGCATTATTCAGTTACTTGGTCACCTGATGTTATGTAACGGTGTCTGCTGTAACATAGCAGTCATTTTTGGGACATAACGCAAAGTCCTAAACTCCTGCAACAAGGTTGGTTTTGTTTAAATTGGACTGTGGTCATGTAGTGATCCATGAGTGGAATGGTTTATGTTCACGTCACTGACTCACCGCCTTTCTGTTTATGTTCAATGTCTTTAAAAGTGAGGAATTTTGAAAGGATGGGAGACTTTCCCCAGTCAGTTGGATTGCTGTAAACCGTACGAAAGGCTTGAAGGCAGACTGATCTGCCACTGAGCAAACAGGAAAGATTTGACTTCCTTTCTACTTTGTTTGCGCTGTCATTGCTTGCAAAGAGTGGAACAAAATCCCCATTGTATCAGATGAAGGAAGGTTAAGACCATTTCTCCAGGCAGCAGAGAAGAGCTGAGTTTCGAGAATGATTGCTGTTAACTGATAATGTTGATAGAATTAAACTTTGAGACTGGGATGCACTGATACTCATATCGGTAGGAAGGATCAGTATGAGGGCATGCGCGTTCACTCATATTCATAAAGTGTCCGCATACCTTGTGATGTAATATAAGCATACTTTGCCATGCTATTGAAAGGATTATGACACAAATCAAAGCAAAACAAACTGTAAAGTGTACTTGATGAAGAGAAAATGCTGTATCTTAGACAGAACCTTATACAAGTTAGCACGAGGAGCATGCACAATAATAATAATAATATTAATGCTAACGCCTCATATTTGAAGAAAATAACACCCAGCATAATTTCTCTGCAGGTAACTAACGTGGCTAGGTAATGTGCTTTTGTTTTAATTAACAGCTAGTTGTAACTGCTGAAGAACAAGTGTAATATCCTACTTGTGTGAACCGAAGTGTACACTTTTCCCATCCACTACATAAACCAAACAATGTCATGAAATAATTTGCTCATGAATTAATGTAATGTTTTCTAAAATCATGTTTTAGGGCCGCATCAGTTTGGTGTTTCAGTTCACGCTCACGCAGTCAGAGTTAGGCCATGTAAATATCAGTTTTGTGATGGCAAGCAGAAAGCTTCATGAGTCACTACACAGGAAAAGCAGTTAATCATATGCCTCGGGTCAACTCCCGATAAAACATTTAGCTGTCTAACCTGCCTCCAAGTGCTTGTTGGCCAGATTTCTTGCCAAGATGTCAATTTTGCATATTTTTTTTCTTCCCCTCTCGATTCGACTCGTTCACCTCAACGCTAGCAAGTTGCCCAACATGCCAGGATTCCGAAGAGGAGTTTTTCCATCTTATTAATTAATGCCACAGCTGGCTAAGATGAACTTGGCTAACGTGTATGAGTGCACTTTCTGATCAATTTCACAATCTGTGTTGATCTTCTGAATTAATGAATGTCTGTCTTTTCTGCTGAGGCTGGGGATAGGGCTAACTTTGCGTTTTAACCGCTGATTGATATCTAAAATATCTACTGATTGATGCGAGCTAACCTGATTTGATTCCTGAGAGGAATTTTTAATAATTTGTACAAATGCTATTTACAATTGACCTATCGAGACAGACGATGACATATATAAAATAAAATTTAGATCATAAACTATATATATATATATATATATATATATATATATATATATATATACACATATATATACACACACACACACACACACACACACAAAGCTGTACCTCTGCATAGTTCTTAAGGTGAAATTTCATATTGCCGTAACACATTTTCCTGTAGGGAATAATGTAAATGCAGATAATCTGTTCCAGCCACCCGAAAATATTACCAATATTACCAATTTCCAAAAATATAATCATATTTTTTCATATAAAAACAATCTAAACATTTAGAAAATACATGTAAATGAAGTAAAACATGAAATAAATAGACATTAAACCTCACTTAATCGTAAATTATGATTCAAACTGAAAGTGACTCCCCTTTTTTTTCCGTCTTGTTACCGTTCTTGCTAACATTCTTGGGACCCAGGGTGCGTTGTCTTCACAAGATTCTTCTTTGCATTTTCTCTGACGTGGAAAAGCAAGCTGGCTAGCAAAGATGAACAGATTTTTGTTTCCATGAGGAAGTTTAAATAGTATGTAGTCCACATAGCTTAATGTTCCAGTTAGCTAACATGAGCTAGCCTTAAGTTTTCTGACAGGAATATTACATCATTTTCAACTAACCTGACAGGGTTTTAGAGAAGCAGATTTGTAGTTATGTATAAATATTCACAATATTTGCCAATTAAACGTTGTCATAATCTGCACTTTTAATGAAAGTCAGCTGGATAAATTATGCTAACAAGACCAGATGTTTGAGAAAGATGTTCAAGTGCAATCATTAAAAAAAAAAAAAAAAACACGATTGATTGCCAGAGACTTACTCAGCTGGATTGTAAAGTTGTTGGCATTTCAAACTATTGTTTTAATCATATTTTTTATTTGTTGTTATTAGTTTGTTTCTATGCTCCAGACAAGAATCCATGGCTACTATGACTACGCTCTAATCAAGGATTATCTTCCGTACAGCCATACAGCATCCCTGATGAGCATCTATTTCTACATATGCCCCATGTGTCCACGGTTTGCCTCGGCTCCAGGGCAGCCATGTGTGAACCAAGCACATTCCGTTCAGCCTTGCGTCAGTTTGCAATCATTCATTACAGCCTATAGAGCGCTAATACCCCCAGAGACGCCGGGCATGCGAAGCTATAGAGAGTGGTGCGTTCAGCAAATCCCTGCTAGTCAGTCTTTGTGCTTTTCTGTATATTGAGGCGGTGCATGTTTCAAAGAGTTTTTAGTTTTTAGGTTCCAGTCAGTTAACCAGCTTGCCTATTGGTGAGCGGATTTTCAGTTCATATGTTAACGTTTTCACAGCTAGCACTAGCCTACGGTTCTCACAGGCTCGATAAAATATCATGATAAAAAATAAATACAGAAAACGACAAAAATACAGTATAAGTTTTGTTAGAGATGAACCTGTTTTTAAGGTGACGTGACGAGTAAAGTGATGTCTCAAACAATAATATTGCGTCAAGCTCTTTCAAAATTGGGCTGAATAAAAATCAGTGTGTGATGGTTTATGAGTCACTACACAGGAAAATTAGTTAATCATATGCCTCAGATATACTCTCAACGAAACCTTTGGCCTAATTTAGCTTGCCTCACCATGCTTCATGCCGAGATTTCTTGCCAAGTTTCCTGTTTTGGCTGTTTTGCCGTAATGGTGTTTATAGCATGTTTTGCATTCATTTCAATCAGTTGGCTAATACAAGTTATGTATGCCAGGACTCATAAGTGGAATTTTAGATTCCATGAATAAATAACAGTTTGATGTACTTTATAATAAACTAGCATTAGAACCCGTTGTTGACTTTTTTTTTTTCTTTTTTCTTTTTTTTTTTTAGAGTCAAAAGGTTAAAGCTAAAAATAATCTGATGAGCTTTAATGTAATCAATAATATTATTATTTCGGGTCAAACCCCACATACATGTCTTTCTGTACAGCAGGAACTCTGTCGAGAGTAAAATTTTGTCAAGGTTAAGTATCTTATGCCGTGTTTACGTGTTTAAGTTGTACTTCTTTTGATTTTACATATATCATAGCACATATTAGAACATATGAGACAAACTAGTTGTAAACTTGGTCAAACTCGCAGGAAGAATAAACATACAATGATAAGATACATCTTTGAATTTCAGTTCAAAAGTTGCACACCTTTTTTTTTTTTTTGGAGTAAGCCATGCTGTGTCTCGCGTTAGTTTATGATTTTTTTAGGGGCATTACGGTCATTTCTGGGTTTTCCGCATCGTCCGTGTCTTTACTGTAAACTATTGTGTTGAGTGGCTCTGTTGACTGACGTGTATAGCCACGCCCAACTTGAGGGCAAAAGTGCCATATTCGTCCAAAAACTGCTCATCCCTTTTAATCAACATTTTTTTTTAAATTTATGGCGCAGATTTAACTTCAGGCAAATACCGAAAGACTGGCAAAGTTTCATTAAATTCTCTCTAGACAGTTTTGCGTGATGCTGAGACAAAATCAGCTAGACAGACAGAAATCTTTCTGAGACTGGTTTCGGATCCTCCAATGTATGAAACGTAAGGGCGAGTTCTGACCAATGTACAGACAAAACCTTTCGTTTATGTGTGTAGATACTGTAATGTGGTAAGCATTTTAGATCTAAAACTTTCAAAGTCAGGACATTATCGAATGTTATACAACAGTTCACTCTGAGCAAGTCATTTAATTGGACAGGAGGCTTCCCATGAAAGCTGATATACAGCATAAAATCTCTGGGACGTATAACTGTATGTATGACTTCACTTCACAGGTGGTCTGATAATTGTTAAACCTTGAACAAGAGCGCTACTGGGTGTGCGAAACAAGTGATTGTACACCTTACCTAGCATACAACTCTAAAATAGAGGATGAGGCAGTAAGTGGAATTTTAAAGTAAATCTCGTGAGTTTCTGAGGCTCCTCAACACCGTCATGGTTTATTCTCTTTCTATTTTGTACCAATAATAATTTAAAGCTCCTTTCACTTCTTTCGGTTACACTAACTGTAGGTCGCTAGTTCAACGTTGGTTGAATAGCAGTATTTGGCGGAGCAAAATAATTTGTTAAATAAACAAACAAATCATAGTCTGTTGATAATTAATAGTGATGTAAAACGGTTGTATAAAAACCGTATCACTATCCAGGTCAAGCTGTTGTACTGAATATCAGCACGGCATGATATTCGGTACAACAGCACTCCCTCACTGGAAGGCTGGGAATTATTTAATTAAAACATGAAAAGAGAGGTTTTGAACTCGTGAAATATGGGCACATGAAATGTTCCATGAATGAATGAATTTGTCTTGATATACCAGCCAGTGCGTCTTTGTGGATCTTTATTCGGTTACTTGTTAATCAACTTATAGTTTTGATCTCAATGATCAATATATTGCACCAGATATTAGAATCAAAGACGTTCGTATAAAATTCTGGTACCATCACCATGCTCGTTCTCGGATATGTCCCGTTAATGACATCATTAACTTTTACCAACAGTTCTAACCTCACAGCTGGAAACTTTCTTGGCACACTAAAGTCAAACCTAGCACAGTGTTCCGTTAAGAATTCGATTAAGCAGACTTTAATCTCTAATCTTTAATACGATTTGTCCGAGCTGTATAAGGAATGTTCTTTGAAAGCTGGTATGTAGTATTAAGAA
Organism: Clarias pachynema; assembly: GCA_030014365.1. NCBI lineage: Eukaryota > Metazoa > Chordata > Actinopteri > Siluriformes > Clariidae > Clarias > Clarias pachynema. Next base: position 4,272,786 of record JAQMYL010000033.1, on the reverse strand, counting down.
TCCTGGTTTGAATGAACTGTATGTGTCACTGGCAACCTTCCAGCAAATCTCATGTACATGCTGGGCGCTGGAATCTGCAGTTCCACCACTTAAGCAAACGAATGTTATGGTGAGCGGGCCTGTTGGAATTATTGGATCTGATTGGTCAGAAAGTTGGCACGGCTTTAAAAGAAGGTGAACGGTTAATCACAGTTTCAGGAACAGCAAACACAGTGGGACAAGTATTTTTGAAGGAGTCTCCAGTTTTAACACATTGTAAGAGTTCGATGTAAAGCTGTAAGTGTTTTAGCACAGGAATCTCTTCTGTATTGTATTGTGTAGTAACTCTGCTTTTCTTTCGGCCATATCATAACCTGCATATCATTTGATTATTTTCATATTTCCTCATGCTGATAAGTAATTTCTTGGCAGGTTCGTCAATGTAATAATAGTCTAATGTATTACAAAAGGCCTGCAATTAAAAACGCCAGACTCACCTTTAACCTTGAAGTTACCGCTACCTCTCAGGATGTTCCTTTTTTAAAAATTTTTTGGTCATTAGTAGCGCATGAAAACTATCCATTTACACCCCGTTCTCACATCAGCGACACTGTCCATGATGTAAATCTTACTTGACAACCCCATTTTTGTTGCCTTTCTCCGAAGCGTGAATGGGACTTGTTGAAGTACAAAGTTGGAAGGGTTTTTTTTCGCTCAGCCCACCCACGGAGCAGACACGGGCACTGGGACAAGAACTCCTGTCCTATGAGTTCACTTTCCTATGAGGCTTGTTCTTCACTGACTGAAACCGTCCTGCAATTAGAGATCGTCTGTGTTTCCAAAGCCTTTGTTTGACTGCTTTCGTTTATCCTTGTGTACAGTACATCATATAATAAAATGCAAAATAATATAACACAATGTTTTGTAATATAATTTATTGCTGAACTGCTAAAATACTCAACACTGATGATAAAATAATGAAGCACCTTAGACGCTATATGGCCTGAAGTTTTTGAAGCCGCCCGTCTTAATAATTGAGGTCTGGAGCTTCAGCCATGTCCAATTGCTTAGAAAATCAACCCGTGTAATCTCTACACAAGCATCAGGGATGGAATGGATTGTCTCAACGAGCTCAGTGTTACCACATTTGCCACAAGCCAGTTCATAAACTTTTGGTCCTGCTAGATGGGCTCTCAGGCAACTTTAGGTTCTATTATTGAACCAAGAGCTTTATAAAATGGATTTCCATGGTCAAGCAGCTGGATACAAGCCTAAGATCATTCTCTATGCCTCATGCTGAAAATCGGCTCAAGTGTTGTAAAGGACATCGGCTCTGGACTCAGGAGCAGTTGAAACACGTTCTCTGGAAGGATGGGACCTGAAAGTTTTCATTCATTTGTCATAAGGTTAATTCTTTTGTTGGAGCTGGTGGGATTGGGAACAGGGATTAAAAAGTCTTCTTTGCCTTCTCACCTCAATTACTTAACAAATAAATATCTGTCTCTCTTGCAAGTTCCTTTGGGGGCCCAAGCGTTACTGCCAAGGAAAACAAAGATTCCAACAAAGAGTGATTCTGATGATATCATGCAACACGCCTGCCAAAAACAGAGCTTGTTTATAAAGCAGAAAGGGCTCGGCCATACGCTAGTATTTCTTATGAACCTGCTAAAGTAATGTCTTCACTGTGAACCCAAATAGCTACTTCGAGCCTAACACATGCTAGGCCATGCTATTTCTGTTATCTTAGCCTACCCGCTTTAAGTGGAGATACAGCGGCTGTTGTCGCACCACCCAAGCTTGACACCCTTGTTATGCTGTGAGTAGATCCCTTCTGGCCTGGATTAACCTCCTAAGCATAGGACTGTGAGCTTTAGGCATGCAGGCTACATGTGAAAAATCACAGCGCGCATACTATACATACCGTTTATAGATATATCAAAATGCACAGGCTTTATCTTACCTGATGGGAGTGGGGGGGGGGGGGGGGGGGGGGGGGGGGTGGG
>JAQMYL010000033.1:4248525-4266056 GCA_030014365.1 Clarias pachynema | reverse complement strand
CCCGATACCGGGAACCGATACCACGTTCTGAAAAATGTCTATTTTTGAGCGGCGTGTAAGGGGTTAATCACAGGCGCTGAAAAAAAGTGGTATCGGTGCATCCCTACATGGAAATATTATGGTTTTATTTATTTTCCCTAAGCACAGGTCCAAAAATATCTTTCCAACATTCATCTATATTTAACTGCTCAAATAAAATTTTTATGGAGATGAAATCTGAAAACATCCCCAATGTAAAAGTATAAACAAAAGAAAAACAGCACGGCGTTGTTTCAACAATGCCACGTTTTTAAAAAATTTTTATTCCCTACTATAAATTCCAAACTTTTTCATTATTTTGTTCAAAATCATATTATTCAGTCACTAATCATTCACTAATTAAACAGGACCAAATATACAAAAATCATGTTTTAATCATTTTTTTTTAGCTATTAGGATGGCTCTCAAGTCTGAAAAAAACAAACAAACAAACAAACAAAAAAACCCTTGGTGTTTGTCCTTTTCTGCATCTGTGTATTGACCGGGGTTTAAACAAGCAAATCAGAATTTCCTGCTATTGTGACCTCATAAATAAAGTGACCCTGTCCCATTTTGATGCTCTGTTCACTTCCACCCAGCTGTGCTGTTCCCAGGTGCCCTTTTTAAGTGCTAGAGCAAATAAGGCTAGCCGCTAACCGAGCCTCCTTCAGCGACTTCTATTAAAGATGTCTGTTGGACAATCATTTCGACCCCAGAAAAACAAGCCGTCCTGTAGTGAAGCAGAGACGGTTTTTGAAGCCTCTCAGAGCTGCAGTATGTTTGGTACTTCAAGCATGCGTGCCTCCCGTGTTGCTGTTTTGACTCGGACAGCCGCGTCTATGAATAACGCTAATATTTTTTATTAGCGCGGCCCAATTTGGGAGAAAGAATTTATGACCTCGTGAACGGCGTGGAGCTGGGGTGGGACGCCGAAAGATCTCAGCAGACACAGCACTTTTTGTTGCTCTGGCGCTACCCGCGAAAACATCCCTTGGGGATTTTGTGTCATCATGCTGGCACGGAGTTCAGCCTCTCCCAAAGCCAGGCCCTTATTTTAGACTGCTGCATTCTGCCTACTTATACTCCGAGACCCCTGACCTAGATGTTTTGCTTTACAAGTCAGCTCATGTAAATTACATCTGCGATTTTGTCGTTCCGTTTTTTTTTTTTTAAGCCTGTCTTGCATTCCTTGCAGTCGTCTATAGATTTTTCTCGTTTCCATTAAAGGTGAAAGCGTTTCCCTAGAAGATCTTTTATCATGTTTAAAACTAAATAAATAATCGAACACCTCGGAAAGTAGAAAAGTATGAAATGTCTTCTGATAGTTATTTTCAGAAGATAAACTTATTGTCAACTTCTTCTAAAAACACAATAAATGTGCTTCCAACACTTTCTTTGCTTTTTTGCCCTTTAAAAGTTACAGCTTAATTAATATAAGAACCAGATTTCTAAATACAACACTCCTCCCAAGTTCAGCTCCGTTCCTCCAGATGAAATTCCCAGCGAAATAATTCCCGAGATCAAGCCCCAGATGATTAGCCGTGCTAGTGCGCCTGGGGGAGTCGTATGTCTTATTCGTCTGTATTAAAGGATTTAGTGTTCCCTTCCTTCTGTCTGAATATACGGTAAGTGCCGTGATTTATGCTATATAGATATACATGAGCTGCTGCAGAGCTTTGTCTTGCATCGACTTTCTGTGATTGCCAAAAGCCCGCTATAAAAAAAAAAAAAACTTTTATTAATTGAAGCTGATCATGAGTCTGTTAACACTCATGCAGTATCATCTGACACGAGAAGACATGGGTTAATTTAAATTCACCGAATGTTTTCTTTAAGTGGAGGGACGTTCCTGGTGTTAATCACAGCACAACAGTAAGCCCCAGCTTATTTGTTATAAGTACTCAGTTCTTACCACAAAACCCACCCCTGGATCTTATTTTGTGCTACAAGTTGTCGTCTGTCAGCAGCACCTTTTGTCCGTTAATGGGATTCTTGCTTGCTGCAACACCAACCCTTTTATACATGCCAGTATTAAAACCCCACCCGTGCTTCTGTTGACCAAACATGGGACTGTCGGGGACCGTTCCTCCAAGCCCATGTTAAATCATGATAATCCCTCAGCATTAGTGTGAAAACCATGAACCTGGGAACATTGATGGGTTCCTACATTTTGGAACAAAGAAGTTTTTTTTTTTTTTTTTTTACATCATTTTGACATGCATTTGAAATGAAAGTGAGGTCTAGGCACTCGGGTTTAATTCAGTGGGTTTAACAAAAGTGTGAGAGTCCAGGCTTTATCATATACTCATTGTGGAGGCTCATAAATAATGGAACAAACGGCAAGTCATCAATAAACACCAGTGATGGTGTGGATCCAGGTCACTGGTCATTTATGGTGTGCCATAACATTGCCTCCATCATGTTTGACAGATATGCTTTGGTACAAATCAATTTCGGTTTCATCAGTCCAAAGTACAGATTTTGACAATGACGCGCCTTGTCACTCTCAAATTAACAGCTCCCAAATGCAAATGTAACACTCAGAACCACCTCCATTTATCTGCTTGATTAGTCATGGAGTAACAAGGAAATGCTGATACTCCTTGTCAGTTATTACTTTATTTATGGGTAAAATGGGTATTTGTATGAAAATGGCTCCAGTTGCCGATTAGTAAATGCTACACCTTTATCAAACCCCCTGAATTAAAGAACTCTTGATTTCACTCACATCTTGGGTGTTTCATTTTAAATTTCATCTCAATGTGTTGTTGTGCAGAGGCCAAATATCAAAAACGTTCCTTTGCTCCAAAATGTATGGCTCAGACTCCAAGTGGCCTTTTGACATGACCTGAACTGCATTGCTTTTACAAATGCAAGTGAGGCTACCTAAAAACCAAAGCTTCTCTACAAGACTCATGTGTCCCAGCCTATCCTTATACCCAACATCTGAACAGGGTTGCAAAGGATTCAAGAAGGAACCCTAGTCCATCTGAATCCATGGACATGGAGGCAGTTTTCCAAACATGGGAATTTAATCTTCATTTGGGTTCTTTGCCAATTCTCACCCACCAGCTCTCGCCATCACTCAACAGCTACCAACAGTGACTGGAGTAAACTCATAGACACATGAAGCCATTGGTAGATGTGTAATTGTTGAGACTCCAACGCTCAAGTATGATAAATATAGACACCATTGGAAACATGGCACGGGCAGTAACCCAAGTTCCAGATTGATCCCTGGAGCTGTGAGGTGGCACTAACCGTGCTGCCCACCACCAAATTTTCCTAAGATTCTTTTGCATAACTTACTCTTAGGGGGTAGGGGAAAGGTTCATACAGACTCACTCATACAGAATTTCCCCCTCTCTGAACATTTGCAGGAAGAAACAAGTATGTGTGCTGGCGCGTCACTCCAAGAGTCTAAAGAATTCCTTATCCTTAGCCTGAGACATAAATCAAGCAATTAGCGTTGAGTTTAGAAATCTGAAATAAATCTGCGATCCCTGGTTTTGGCTTGAGATTTGATTGTGTAAGCAAAGCTCGGTGCTTAAATCAATCCAGAGACCTTTTCAGTTGGAAATTTATTGCATTTACATGCATTATGGGTTAAGCTTTACATGAAAATGACTCATGGCTTAAGCTAGATAGTTGTAGCAATCAATTTACAGTTTGTAAAATTATTTAGACTGACAAATTTTTTCAAAACGGTCTGAATTTGAAGGGTTTTTGAAAATATACCAGAGATTTTGCAGACAACACATTTTTACGAAAGTACTGAGCTTATGGGCGGTTGGTGCAATACTGCCACCTACAGGACTGGAGCATGGAGCTTTTTACGCAACATGACATAACCAAACAATTTACTCAGCATTTCAGTGTTAATAAATACGTTTATCAGTTTGAAATACTTGTAAGATGTCTGCTTGAGACGAATTCGATTTGAACTGACGGTATAACAAGCATGAAGAAAAGCACTGTCTGCCCTCTTCTGCATACATGAGCTCGCAGATAAGACATCATGCCATCTGTTTCACCTGGGCATCAGCTGTCCCTGACACCGGTGACGGCTGTGGCGTCGGCAGAATACAAACTCGTAATCGTCCTGTGGTAGTGCTGATAGTATTTTATTTTATTATATATATATTTTTGCACCTCAATTAACCATGTATTTAACACCAACTCTTTTTTTTTTCGTCCTTGGTTGCTCGGTTTCTGTGACTTCTGTGTGCTCCTGCCAAATGTTTGTATACATTTCCTGTCTCCGTATTTCCGACCAGCGAAACAAAGAGTACATTCTCGGCCCAGGCTCTTCCCATACATCCCTCACCAAAGGCTTTTTATATTGCTTTTTGGTTTGTGTAAATATGTGGTGGGGAACTGAATTAAACCCAGATAGCAAATGAACCAGAACATATCGATTTTGGTGTTGGTTCAAAAATCAGCAGTTTTGTTATCGAGCTGCTCTATTTTCTTTATGAATTTATGGAGAACCCTTACGAGGTGTTCGAATTGTAATTCTACCATATTGGGCTGATCTTTGTGTTGTTTAAACTTCTAAACCATATTTCGGCCTAACTTTTTATTACTACTGTTCTAGAGTATAAAGAACGAACCAAAAGGGTTAAAAATAAATGATTGTTAACTGATTATTAATTGCTGTGTTTTTGTTTTTCAGATTTTTTTCCAGCTCCTGTTACAAGTGGATGCCCAATCTGGAGGTAAAAGTTGACCAACATGGCAGTAGCTGAATGTCCAGATTACTTCCTACACCGCCCAAATTATAAGGTAAATCATGGTTGTGAGGTCATCCTTTTTTTTTTTTTTAAATTCCATCCTCAATTTCCATTCTGCATTACAGTCACGTTTAAAAAATGAAAAAAGGAGCATTAAAATAATTTAAAATGCTGTCCAGTTAATTGGATTGATTGTTGGCTGAATGAGTAAAAAATAGTTTGTATTTTTAAAGGCTTAAATAAAAACGGAAGGAGAGCATATACGTAGGTGCTGTTTTGGTGGCATTTTACAGTTATTATTCTATCTAAAAATGTTTTTTTTTAGATTGTACTTGAAGGATAAAGGTTCATAAAATCTACTATTACAGAACATGTATTGATTGAGTCATGCACTGAGTCATGTATTAATTAAATAAGAAAATTATATATATATTTTATTTTTTATGAACCGCTGCCAGATGCCCTGCAGGTTAATTTTGTCCGTTGTGTATTTCACACTCCATTTAGTTCCAATGAAATAATTTCTTGGTTGTGTTTTTAGAATGTTGACTCAAACTTCAGGCAGTAATTATGGTTTCCGCGTAAAACTCTCATAAAACAAACCGTCAAGATGCCGTCCTGCTCTTACGTGAGATCATCTGCACTTTGCACCAGGGGATTTCAGACTATTTTCCAGGGACTCCTTTAACTCTATAATCAGTTCTCCAGCTTTCCATCTGAACCAGCCATTCCAGTATGTAAAAGTAATGTATATAATAGTCATTTAACTGTTTTTTACAGTTGCATTTTAATTTCAGAATATTCCACACATTAACATTTTTTCTTTTTCTTTTTTTTTTTTTTTTTTTACATGTACCTCATTTGAGTCAAGCAACCGGTCTTAAAAAGAAATTAGTGTTGCACAGTATAACACGGTAATACAGTTTTCAAAAAATGGTACCCTAAAGTGGCACTTTAAAGCAAATGCGTGGGTTAAGGGACATTTGGGGACAATTGCATGATCTGGACACCTGTGTAAGATTCTCTAAAGATTAAAGTTGTCTATTGCACAGAATATCTAAAGTACTGCACTGTTAAAATACAACACATACAGGATTTAACTTACTTTTTTTTGTCTTACATTCATATTTTATTAATGATTATTGACAATGTTTATTTTTAAATGATCATTTATAAATATTAACTTAGTGTGCGTCATAAAACGCAGGGCTAACCTTAACAACTGCAGCAAGCTGCTGTGAGAAAAAAGACGTTTTTAGTTCTGTAGCTGTTTCTGCGAACAGAGAGAAATAAAACTCAACTTATTTCACTTTAATTCAACATCATGGCACAACAAACTCTTGCAATATGATTTATCTAATCAGTCTGATCAAAATGTTTCACAGGCACGGTATCTCAGACTGAGCAGGCCTCTGCTATAACACATTTATCGGCACATTTTTCTAACCCAACCACAGGCTCGGAGACGAGGTATAAAAAGTTCATGATGGTGCTGGTATCAAAAGACAAATTTAGGTATCGGGACAAAACTAAAAGCAATAAATAAAACTACTTTTTTTTTATTATTTTTTTTTAGTTAGTAGCGTTCCAGGCAAACATGGAGACTTTTTGTGAGATATAATGGCTAACGAGCCAGACAGACAACCACGGCAAGAAAGAGAGAGAGAGAGAGAGTGAACTGCCTTTTGTTTTCAGTGTACCTGTCATAGCTTGTAAATTTAGAGCCTGCGCTTGAATGACAATGAGGAGAAAATGAATGGCCGTGGCATGGACGTGCATTCCTTTGGGCTGACCACATCTGATTCTCATGGTGCACCCTGACGTAAGAGCATCTAAACAAAGGCTTAACTAGCTTGTTTTGAAGGGCTCTCTTCACCATTGTTTCATTTCCACGTGCAGTGGTTCGAACCCAGTGGGAGATTTCCATCAGTGGCATCGAGCCCCGCAGAGAGCTGGCTACGGCACAGGCCTTTCATTTAACCGCGCGGCTTTCTCCTGCTCGTCCACCATCGTCCCTTCAGGACGCCGTTACAGGCTAAGCAGCATGGACGCTTTAATAGCAAGTGCTTGTTGCATCACAACGCTATACCCTTTTGAAGAACGGGAGAATGAGGCGTTTTATAGTTCCGTAGGGGTAGGGGTGCCACGCTGAATTCAGGGAACCATTTGAAGTTTGAACTGCGGGAGTATTTGTGTCAAGCCAGATGAAGATATAAGTCATCTGTGGAAGATTATGTAACTCCGGGAGTGGTGGGACTCTGGGCTGAAGTCCAAGAATAAAAGGCTTTGGCTTGACCTAGCGCTCGTAGCAAATCTCCCTTAACTCCTGTCTCAAATGTGGAGCTTATAGCGAAATAATAAAGGCATTAATCTCAGCTTGGGTTTAAACCCATGCTGAGGCTTTAACACATAATTAAAACGGGTAGTTTCTACCGCAGATCAGTCATACAGCTACTTAAACGCAACATCCCCATTGATGAAACCTCACTGCACATCAAACAACATAAATCTCCTGTTCATCTCCTGTTCATCTCCCGTCCTCGTGGCTGCCGAGTCCACGTTGGTTCGGCCATGCGGCGCATCTGGCATCTCCAGAAGAAGATCTGCTCTTGGAATTCGGGTTTGACGTGATCTGCACCCTGCATAAGTCGTTACAGGACCCCATCACCCCCCTCCCTCCCTCTCCGAACACATCAGCAGCCCAAGGGCCATAAATTTTTCGCCTTGGGTTTTGTGGATGTTTTAGGAGTGAATCAAGTCGACTTTTGGCAGCATGCGGTTCCTGTTCCTGGAAGTCAAGCTCCTAGTTGTTGGAATTTCTTGGAACTGGTGGATTCAGGATTTGGCTCTTTTTATCGTGTTGTGTTGAGTTTTGCTCGGGGCCGAATCGAAATAGAAGCGCTATTCACTGACAAAAACGGCGCTGTGCTCATTTGAGGTCAAAATGAGTCTTCAATGCTCCATTTTACTTTCCAGTCTAATCAAATACCAATTTCAGTGTTGAGCAACATGTTGCAGGGCGCTATTTAAAGCGACTGATTTCCATTTATGCAAAAAAAATACTGCCGTCATATTTGCTTTTTTTATTTTATTTTATTTATTTAGTTATTTATTTTTATTCCCCTACGCGCGCACACACACACACACACACACACACACACACACACACACACACACACACACACAATCACGCTACAGTCTTTTATTCAGAGGAATGCACAGTAGCCTGACCTTTCGGGGTCAGAAGCGAAGCTAATCTAAGAGGATTGCTGAGTCAGAACGTAAGCCCGATTTTGGTCAACTGCAGGGTTGACATTTAAAACACTTGTGGAATTTTTTAATATACCCCATCTAGGGGTATGGGTTTAGAGCTCGTCAGTCGATGTGTTTGCGCTGAGGCCTATATTTAGACAGCAGCTTGCTGACTGAAGAATCTGTGTGATCAGATATCTGATATCTTGTTGTTGTTATTTTTTATTTTTTTTTAAAGACATGATATAGGGAAATATTCCACATCGGTGTGGAGTTAATGCCTTGGATCTGATTCCTTTCCCATGAATACAAATGACAGTACAGCCTTTATAGGTATGTTATTTAAGTTCCGGTTATCAGCTATAATCCACTGTTTTCTTGCAAACCTCACTTTTCTTTCTCTCTGTCTTCTTACGTTGAAGTACACTGAGCACCAAAATGTGAAAGATAAATAACATGAGGACAAATAGGAAAATCAAAAGAAAAGTAAAAAGGGTATATCCAGGTCATTGTTAGAGTTATTGCTATTGTTTTCGTAAGTAAAGCTCAGTGTGAGGTTCAGAAATCTCACTTTCTGCATTATGATTGGTTCAAATAATTCTCTCTTTTCTATGAGAAAAACACAACTGTATAAAACAAACTATAGTGATGAGGCCGGATTTAGACAGTTGTGTTTAGCACAATATTTCTTATTTATTAAGTCTTAGTGTCTGTCTAAACCACATTTATGCATGATTTAGTGGTTTATAAAAAAAAATGAATAATTATTATAATAATGGAAATTATGATGATTTGAAACCAGTAAACTGTTAGTCAGCTTTTGTTACAAGCTTATGGGAGGTTAAAAAAAAAAGTCATGTAGAAGATGTGTCTTATCTATAGTGTGATTGGTTAGAAAAAAAAAAATATGAAAAAAAAAGAAGGTGGGACTTAAATAGTTTTTTTTAGTCCAAATGTGTTTTAGCCAAAATAATGTTCAGCAAAATATTTTTTATTTTGAATCAGTCTCAGTCTTAACCACATTTTTGCATAATTAAATGTTTTTGTAAATAATAATGATGATCTGCGGCACGGTGGTGTAGTGGTTAGCACTGTCGCCTTGCACCTCCAGGATCTGGGTTCGATTCCCATCTCTGTATGCATGGAGTTCGCATGTTCTCCCCGTGCTTGGTGGGTTTCCTCCGGGTACTCCGGTTTCCTCCTACAGTCCAAAGACATGCAGGTTAGGCTAATTGGCGTTCCCAAATTGCTCGTAGTGTGTGAATGAGTGTGTGTGTATGTGTGTGTGCCCTGGATAAAGGATAAAGCGGTATAGAATGAGTGAGTGAGTAATAATGATGCTTTTTAAATTAAAAGCTTGTGTGAGGTTAAGAAATATATGTCAAATTTATTATTATTGTCATTGTTTTTGAAATAATAAAAAAGAATGATTACCAATAACTGTTAGTCAGCTTCTGTTAGCAAGATTAAAAGAAAATGCCTCCTTCTGCAGTATGATTGGTTAGAAGGATCCCGTCTTAGTTACGATTGGTTAGAAACCTAGAGCATGAAGGCGGGAGTTAAATTGTTGTGTGTTTAGCAAAATATTTTGAAGTTATTAGGGCTCAATTTAAACCATATTCATGCATAAACAAGTGATTTATAAATAATAATACTTATTTAAATGATAACGAACGGTTGTTTGTGAATTGTACAACTTCTGTTTTCAAGCTTATGTGAGGTTCAGTAATTCTGCCTTCTCTGAAATGATTGGTTACAGAAATTTGTCTAATATTGATTAAATCTTAAGTTGCATTTTTGGGCGCAGTTTTATAAGACTGAAGTATATGAGACACTCAGGGTTTTTGCAAACTCTTGCATTCTTATTTTCATATCCCTGTAGAAATAAGACTATTATAGAATAGATAATAGAATAGCTGTTATAGAAAATTAACCAACATATGTGAGTATGTACATTGATATAAGAATATAGAAATCATGAGAATTAAAGCTTCTTAGTATTTTCTTTGTAAAATTCTACTTGAACCTTCAGCTTCTCTTATAAGGCTTAAAACTATAGCATGTTCTGGTCAAATATTCGTATTGGCTTTTCCACACTGACCAGGAAAACTGTTTCTGCGGGAGGAGATTTAGGTCAAGAAGGTGCATCCATTCAACCATAGCGTCATCTCATACGACACTCACTTTTGGCAAGTTTCTTTTATCTTTAACAGCCTTACATTCGAGCTCTGCTATAAACCCATGCCAGCCATTAAAAGCAGTATAGACATGTTTTATAGGGGCATAGTGCAGTGTTGCAAAATTTTATTGTTAAACTCAGATTCTATGTAATTACCGCATTTAGGTGTTACCTGGGCATGTTGCGCTTCTTTCGTGTTTCCATCTGCACGGAGAAAAGAATGTGTAGAACATTAATCTTTAAGCGTACATATGCTGATATTCTGTGGGTTCGGTGTTGGTTTGCTTCTTAATTTGTTCATTGTTTATATGTGTTTCAAATCAACAGGCTAAGACACATGAAATCTTCTCCTAGGCATTCTCGGTTACAAATCCTTTAAGGAGACAAAGCCAGCATTATTGTACAGGGTACCACGTGGTAATCCCTGCCAATGGGGATGATATAACGTGCAAAGTTCCTTGGTGCAGTGTGAACTGTTTCACTTTAGAACTGGGAGGCTTAAGGGTACTTCGGTTTTAAGAACTTCTGGTTGATGCTGGCTCCAGTCAAAGGGATCTGTACGCTCTGATGCGCAGGCCAACGAAAGAACCCAAAGAAGCAGGGGACTTTTTAATAATTCCAGATTTGGCATGTGTCGCTGGGAGTTTGCTCTGCAGGGATATGTCCCGAGATGTGGAGAGGGGTCTGGGGCATCAACGAGGTGCAGTCAGTCAGAACCAAAGGAGCTGCTCCTGCTGTGACTTTGGGTGGAAGTGAAGATGGATCAGTCACACTTGACTTGTTGGACGTTGACCTTGAGGTGCTGGTGCCCCTTAACCCCCAAGAAGCACACACACACACACACACACACACACATAAGCTTGCATACTCGTACAAAAAGTCTTGGTCCAGACTTCCGGACATGGGGATTAGACTTTTGTCTGAAGACAGTCCATGGAGATTATTACAGAGTCGAAGGTGCCATCATGAAATGCTGTGGATGAAATCACTCCAGACTTTTAAGATGGAAGAACAGTAAATTTCAAGACCCACCCCAGACCATGATGAACTTTAAGAAGATAAATCACTTCCTCAAGGTTAAATAGCCATAGTACTGCTGTCCCAAGTGCTGTATTCTAATGTGGCAATAAGTGGAGGTGGTTGCAAATATACCAGTTAGTCTGAACTCCAAAAGAAGGTTTTGAGCAGAGCTGATGCATAAAATATCATTTCCTACCATCCCGAATATCAGTTTCTGAGGCTGTGGGAAGCCTTCTAGAACAACCAGAGGAAATAGCATGGGCTTATAAAACGTCTGCCTTCTAAGAAACGTGTAATAAAGTGTGTACTGTGTAGTATCGGGTGTCCTCATGAAGCTATGACTAATCTGTTTTCTCAGTAAAATTAAACACTTTCAAGCACTCAACGACTTTGTTGTTGTTCTTTCCGAAGCATGCTCGTCGTGCTTTATTAGGCAGCTTTTAAGAACTTAACATTGCGTCCGCATGTGTGCAGCACTCGTAAACTATGAGCGCTGGCATTGGGAAAACAAGGCCCTAAAAAAAAAAACTCTTCGGAGAGCCTTTGCGGCCACATTAGAGAGTGCCACTAGGCTTTGCGGTCCGCCTCGGAACACCGTCTTCGAGTAGAAGAGAGCCGCAGGACATTCTGTTCCTGGCTCCTGCTGCGAAAGCCCCGAACAGTGGCGCTGCCCGAGATATCACATCCTACTCTACTCGTCTGTCGCGCCTTTGTATCGTAGCCAAGAAGGAGAAATAGGAACTTTTCCTATTCCTGCTTTTCCGTAGTAGAGAGGATTAGAATACTTGAAGTGAGCATTTTGTTCTTACTTATGGTCTACCACTGGCACAAAGTGTTCACTTCCCAGGATAATTTTCGTCTTAAAAAAAAAAAAAAAAAAAGAGATGCAAGTTGGGATACTTCTAATATAATTCAAGCCATCCTGACTACCGCGTAAATCACAGTGGTGCAAATGCTACCTGCTGCTTGAGTACCCAGCCGCCTTTGCATGTTGTGCGCAGCATTATAGTTTATGAGCAATGCGATATGAGGATTCTGGGTGTTCTGGTATCTTCATTTTCTTTTGCTGAAGTGTTTTAACGCAGTGTGCTAGCTAGAGCTGTGTTATTTTTAGATTGAATTGAATTGCAAATTTTGCAGTGGATAAAATTAAAATCTGTTATTTGTATTGACAATCTACCTATGATTAATATCTCTAATGCTAATTCCACCAGTAATGCATTGGAATGGAATAATAGGTTGTAACCAAACTCTAATTTAGAGTTTCTATTGGAAAATCTGTGGAAATATTGTCTTGCATCTATTCAATGCAATACTTTGAGTATTGTTTAAGTATTCTCATGAACTTCTGAGTATTTCCAGACGAGTGGAGATCTACTCCATCCATCCATCCATCCATCCATCCATCCATCCATCCAAAGCAGTATAAATTGCATATATATACAAGTGTAGCTTGTTACATCTAACTCATCTTTTGTTGGTGGAAGAGTGATATTAAAAATAATGACAGATCATATCAACAGCATACTGAACCTGGGCATCTGTTAATGATTATAATCTTGGTGTCCCACCTGGCCAGGCTAGACATTTGTCCACCTCGTTCTTCCATTACAGACCCCCATCTTAAAAATTAAATTAGTGTTTTTTGCCTCAGCAGGACAATGTCGACCGAACCGCCAATCACAGACCAGCGAATCTAATCGGGTCAAGTTTCCAACAAGCAGCCAGTCGGAACTCTCCCAACCAGCAAGGTTAGTTTTTCTTCTTTTTTTTTTTTTTTTCTTGACAAAATATGCATGTTTTTAGAGTTATGAGCACAGTTTATAGGTGGGAAATTTGCTCATTAAGTCTGATTTATGATGGTATTACCTTTTTTTTTTCGTAGTTCAAAGGCTTAATATGTGTCCGGCTCATTAACAAAAAAAATAATAAAAACTGTAACCTTGATAGATAAAACTTAGTATGGGAAGAATGTCAAGTGTTGGTGTTTCTTTTCTATTTTAGGAACGATTACTGTAGCAGAAAGGTTGTCTGTTTAATGTCTTGATTTCACACTAGTGAATGGACACCAGAAGCAGGAACATTTACATGGCTGCTACATTAAAACTTTATGACTGTCTTTTGCTTCCCTTTGAGCCTGTCTGTTCACTGCTTTTTCATTTTGTCATTTTTCTAATGTTTTTCTTTTTTTTTTTGGCCAGTGTTTGATTGACCTGATTACAAACCCCTCCCCCAGGGCATGGCTCAGCAATAGCTCATTTACATAGACACTGAAATGGAGTGTTTGAAGGAGGAGTGAAACAGAGAAAGTTTGAGGAGTGAAAAGATTTTCATTATCTGAGGGTTCTTCAGCTGGTGCATTAACAGAAACTTTGGTAGAGCGCTGTGTTAACTTGTTAAAGAAATAGTAAAAAAAAAACGGGACCTTTAAGCTCTTATCAGAGTGTTGTCATCTTATTCATCATAATTGTATGAATTAGGAAGACAAGAAAATCTGCCTCTATATTTATGTTGCCTCAAAGTCTTGGACTCTGCACCAGCGAGCTCTTGTACTTCTACAAGCTAGATGAAATGTCCACAGGTCTGAAGCGGGAGTTCCGGGGATCGGATCAAATTGAAGTATCTTATTGCCTTTCAAAGTCTTCCCATACGTGAAGCAAAGGCCTTCGACTCAGGGCAAATCATGATTGCCCTGAAAGGTGATATTGCCACTATATTAAACAGACTGTTTTCCATAAGAACAGGTCCTGATCTAAGTCATTGTACTCTTCCTGATGTCTTTCTGTCCTTGCTGCAGGTTCCCAGGGGTACGTTTCTCTTTAGCACGAGTCTTGTATCCACATAAATGGATAAAAACAATGACTTGCATTGCATCTCCGGTCCCAACCCTCACTTTGTACCTCTTTCCCTTTATACTGGCATGCTAATGCCTTCTGTCCAACAGTAAGCTTTAAAATGTTGAAAAATGTGTTCAGGTTCTGTCTTGACATTGTAGGAAATTCTTTGTTTAATAAAGGTGGATTTAAAGCCTGTGAGTCTTTGGTACTAAAACCCTAAGTCCTGTGTTCCTTTATAGTGATGGTACTAATACCATCAGTCCTGCGTCAAGCCAACAGTGAAGCATCCTGACACCAATAATGTGCAGGGATGCTTCTCAGTCAAGAGAGTGGGCTCACTCACAATTTTTCAATGATACAGAATGGTACAAAAACTAGAGAGCAACTTCTCCCAACTATCCAAGAACAGTTTGGTGATGAACAATGCCTTTTCCAGCATGATGGAGCTCCTCACCATAAGGCATAAGTTCAAGTTCAAGTTCACATAAGTCACAACTAAGTGGCTCATGGAACAAAACATCGAAATGTTGGGTCTATGGCCAGGAAACTCCCCAGACCTTAATCCCATTGAGAACTTCCTGGTCAATCCTCAAGAGGTGGGTGGACAGACAAAAACCCACAAATTCTAAAAAGGGTTCAAGTGTCTCAAGCCCATTCCAAGAATGGGCTTCCATCAGTCAGGATGTGGCGCAGAGGGTGATTGATGGCATGCCAGGGCAAATTAAAGAAGTCTTGAAAAAGTCTTCTGTACATTTTTTTATATTTAGTATTGTAAGGCCTTTTCATAATTTTATTTTTTTTTCACAAAATACAAAACAAAGTTATACGTAGTTCTTAGTGATTGAGAACGGATTAATTCTGTTTTCATGTATACCTATGGAAAAAAACTGATTGTGATTTGGGTCACAAACTGAATTTGGGTACGAATTATACACACACACACACACACACACACACACACACACACACACACACACACACACACACACGGAGGTTGGAGAATGAAACTGAAACACTGGCCAATTTAGTGTTGGAGGTTTCATGGCTAAATTTGACCAGCCTGGTGGCCGATCTTCATTGATTGCACGTTCCACCAGTAAGAGCAGAGTGTGAAGGTTTAATTAGCAGAGTAAAATAAACTTAAAATATTGCAATGCACACAACATTATGGGTGACACATGAGAGTTCAAAAGAGAACAAGTTGTTGGTGCGCGTGTCACTGGGGGATCTGTGACCAAGACAGCAAGTGTTTGTGTTTGACAGCAATGCCAAACATCAGTTTCAATGGTGCCAGCAGCGAAAATCTTGGGCTGTGGACAATGTGAAACATGTATTGTCCTCCGATGAGTCCACCTTCACTGTCTTTCCCACATCCGGGTGTGGAGAAGCCCCAAAGAAGCTTATCACCCAGACTGTTGCATGCCCAGAGTGAAGCATGGGGGTGGATCACTGATGATTTGGCCTGCAATATCAATACTTGTGCTAGATGGGCGAGTCACTGCCAAGGACTAACGAACCATTCTGGAAGACCCAATGGTTTAAACATTGTATCCTGAAGGTGGTGCCATGTATCAGGATGATGATGCACCACTACACACAGCAAGACTGGTGACCGGGTGGTTTGATGAACATGAAAGTGAAGTTGACAGTGGTAAGGTGCTCGCCCTATCATCAGGAGATTGCGAGTTCGATTCCCAGGTGATGCTGTAACCTCTCGCAGCCCGAGGTCTAGAGAGAGCTGATTGGCCGAGCTTTCTCAGGGGGGAGGGAGGAGTGCTCCCATATTAATCACTGCTCTACAGCCAATTAGGGGCTCACGCAAGCGGAAGGAGCGGATAGCACTGTCCTCCGAGTGTGTTACACCACCCTCAGTCAGGAAACGTTTTCCTCCACCATAGTGACCTGGCCACTATTCTGAATGGCTCGAAATCCCTCTGGCCACTGTGCAGGACTTCTATCTGTCATTCCCAAGATGAATTGATGCTGTATTGGCTGCAAAAGAAGGCCCTACATCATACTAATGAATTATTGTGGTCTAAACCCAGGCGATTCAGTTTCATTGTCCAACTCCTGTATATACTGTATATCTCAGTCCTGGAGGTGTAATGCACATGCTCTAGCTCTTCAGATATCTCTCTAAGGGAAATCTAACATGCTTATTACAACATGCAGCTGCTTCTTGGGGAAAATGCACAAATGGCATGTATCAGGTTTTAACGTTTAATGCTATTAAATATCCAAGGCGTCACTTATAGCATCTAAAATTGCCCGAGGTCCAGGTCTAAAATTTAGCATCTGAAACCTCTTGCTTAGGAAGCTTCACTGAGATGGCCAGAGAGTTGGCTTGTAATGTGTAACCATTAATTAATTATGTTTTTTGATGTAGATGTAGTACCTTACCACTGCTGCAAAGATTGTTTTTTTTTTTTCCTTTTTTTTTTAGTTTTATTTTAAATATACTGCAGATTTCTGTCAGGTCAAAACCAGTCCAGTCATTCTGCTCCGACATTTCTTATCTTGCAACAAGAGGTTCACCTTATGAGCCAGTGCCTTTCAGGGAAGTGTAACCCATCTGTGGGACCCTCTGGCTGATTTGATTGGGCCGCCTCAGGAGCTTTCAGCAGAGTGTAATATGATTAGAGTGGTCTGCATGCTGCAGTACAAATTGTTCTCACCGTAGCAGTCACGTAAGGAGCGAAACACTCATGGGGTGTGGTGTTGGTGGAGACGGCATGGTGTGTCGTCAAGGTTAGGGTGATCAGTTATTATTTTTAATGCTTTGTTGTTGTTTTTGTAGTGTTTGACTGAGGCAGTTTCTTCACTTGTCCTTTTTGGTCTTTCCAAAACGACCACGCTTTAACCCTGTTTATAGCTCCCTGGAGTCAAATAGCAGTTTTGTTTATTACCCTGTGATTCAGCACTTTGTCAGTTGTCTTGCCAACACACACCACAGTCGCAAATTCCTACCCAGATTTGAAAATGTGATTGGGTATGATGGCTATTAGTGGCGTTGTCGCAATAGCAACGTTTCTGATTTTTTTTTTTTCCGATACAGTCATTAATTGTGATACCTTTTGTTACCTTCTCTCTGAGCCAGAGGCACTAGACTTTTGGAAAAAGAAACGTGTTTGAAAATATCAGGTGATAACTGGTGGAGAAAAATATTCATCATAATATTTGTTGCAAACTTTAGTGCTTTGGTACTTGTCCCTTGGGGTTGAGGATAGCAATACTCTACACTACTACATTACTACTAATGTACTACTTCAGGGAATACAGTTCGCCTTTTCCCCCCTCATGGAGCATCCTGTCCTTGTGTTATGTCCCTTATTGAAATTCTTAAATGGGTCCACATAGGCAATATATATACACTACCGTTCAAAAGTTTGGGGTCACTTTCTAACTCCATGATCGATCCTGATTTTTATTTCTTTCTACATTGTAAAGGAATGCTGAAGGCGTCCAAAAAATGCATTAATCTCCTTTGAACAG
>JAQMYL010000033.1:4220273-4240553 GCA_030014365.1 Clarias pachynema | reverse complement strand
TGTGTGTGTGTGTGTGTGTGTGTGTGTGTGTGTGTGTGTGTGTGTGTGTGTGTGTGTGTGTGTGTGTGTTTGTGTGTATACATGATGGTATGGTATTGATTGCTGGTCATTTTCTCTTCAGTATTCCATGCAAATGTTCAAAGTCTGAGGGTTTAGCCGTTACATCTCACACACACCATACATACACACACGTGCGCACACACAGCGAGTGAAACACTTGCTGATTTCAGAACAATGCACAGACCTGGGATGTCAGCTGGTGGCTTTGTCTGCATAGGTGTGTGTGTGTGTGTATAGGTCTTTATTGTCAGCTTTGTTAGTACGTATATATACATACACTCAAACAAACACACACACACATGTCAGCACTCTATTCATCCTCTGGTGCGCGTCCACACACCTGCACCATGTTGTTATTGAGGCTGTATAACCAGGTGGTGGAAACACCTCGCGCTCTCGAGGACGCATCTCCACCCGACTTCTCCGTCCCTACAGCCCCAGCTCGTCATTCCGTCAGATATCACGTGCGAGTTTACTGATATTTTCACGAACCCCCTTTCTCGCTCCATCTCGTTAATCATCTCCACATGGAGTTTCGCTCCGTTACCGTAACACTCCCTCTATTCCTGTAAAAAAAAAAGAAAGAAAAAAAAAAAACCCAACGCGTGCTTGATCCAATTACTCTAATCTTTCTCTCTTGACTTTTATTGTCATATGGATTTGACCCAGCGGCCCTTTGAATGAGACACAACCCTCCTAGCGCCCCACTCAGGCAGCGAGCGAGAGTCTGGAAGTAATTGAAAGCAGTCAGCACGCACGCCTACACAGGCTGTCCATAAATATCAGCGAAAGATGTTCACACGTGAGGGCTTCTTTGCACGTGAATAGCTGAGATTCTGTTCAGCCTAATCTTGATGAATTGCTTTATTAATATTATTATGCTCTTGCACAACAAGAGGACAGTTCTGTGGTGTTTCTTTTTCTTCTTTTGAACCTCCCAATTCCCCAGAAGATCACGAATATCTGGGATTCTTCTGGCACTGACAGGAGCGGAGCGAGATCCTCCACAGCCACGGGCAACGGCGCGTCCAAGTCCTCGACTCTCCTGCTTTTCGTTACACGCAAACGAACACTGTTCGTGCAGATGTCCCTCTGGCCTCTCTCGCTCTCGCCGAGAAGCCAAGCGCAGTGTTTACGGAATTTTCCAAGCTTCAGGCTTTCTTTTTTTTTTCCCCCCCTGACAGGCCCTCGTTGCTTTGGCCGACCCCCACGTGGGAGGCACGCGAGCCAGAGTCCTTTGCAGGACCGGTTCTTCATGCAGTGTTCTTCCACGCTGCTGTAATCTGATCGCTGTTTGCCGTTCTTTTCCTCATTCTGTCTTCCGTTGGACCTGTGGTACTTCATGGCAAGCTTTTTTTCATTTATTCTTGTCCTGTTTAGGCTTTTGTATAAATGAAGCTACCACCAAAGGCTAACGCTTATCCGCGATCTAGATGCGTGCTGAGAGTGTTAACATCGGGAACGCGTATGATGTTGGCGAGAATGGAGTCATGCATGCTCCCTGACACGTACACTTGGTACATGTGCCTGTTATGGCATCCTGTTTAACCCAGTTTGAACGAGGCTTATTCAACAGACACCGCGAGTATAGAGAAAACTCCACTCCTTGTCATGCCTCTACCCATTCTGTCGCTTTTCCTGCACCTCCACCTCAGCGACACAGGGCTTACTGTGAACGCCTCAGTGCGTGGGTTTTAATCCATTTAAAGCTTGCGCTGACCTCAGACTCTGGCGCTGGCTGCAAAGGAGCGGAGCAGGAATAAAGGGATGAGCAATATCTATAATAGCATCTTGCCTTTCTTTACAGCAGGAGCTGCTTATTTACTCCAGGGTGAGGTAAGTGTCTGAAAATAGAACGGCTTCACACTGGCCCAGCTGTTCAGCCTGATCCGCTTCTGGAAGGCTGCCGTTTCTTGGAATTTTGACTCGGGATTTTACGTCTTTTTTTTTTTTTTTTTTCCCTTTAAGGCAACGATGTATTTTTATTTCTGCAATAAATCACTAAGAGCAGTTTAATAATAATAATCAGGTGCGAGACATGAAAACTGGTACGCCGTTAAACAGCAAGAGCGCGGTCGCGTCGTAAAAGCGGGGGCGAGTTAGACGAGTTATTAGCGCTCGCGTCTCCTCCTACTCGACACGTGACGTGCTTTACACGTGCTCCAGAGCACGACGGAGCGTCTACCGTAGAGGTAATTTTAATGAAACCTGTTAAGGGGTTTGTGTTTAACTTGTCACATGTGCAATGCCGTCCTCCTGACTAGATGGCATCGCCTTTAAAGCAAGAGAATGAAGAACTTTTAAGTCTGGGTGCTTCTGTACCTCAGTCTCAGACACGGATTCCATACGCCAAAGCTCGATACGTTTGTGAACGCTCCATATCCTACCTGAGCATCAATCAAAGAACCATCGTACTCGGGCGCGGCTCGAATCAACTACGAAAGCCAACCGTACCTGAACCACGGAAATGGACCACTGTTTAGACCGCGACGTCATCAACTGTGTCGTCTGTCTCTCTGAAGTCTCCATGTGTGTACAGCACGTACGCTTTAAGGCCTTTAAGACCGGGTTACTACTGACAATTTGTATGAAGTTAATAACTAATATTAGTGCAAAGGTCGATTTTCTTATACTCTTCTTCTCTCTGTGTTTACTGGCAACCCAGTGCATGCTGCCACCTACTGTACGGGAGAGTGTAAATGCTTAAGTGTACTCGATAATGGAGCAGCAATAATAACAATGTGAACGCTGCCCGCTGGAGGAGTGGGAAGCGGGCGGGGAGTGATCATACCCATGGTGCAGCACAGTGCAAATCAGTCGGGCCTAGTCTGAAAATCAACCACTTGGATCGAGTCTGTTGGACTTGGTACCAGTAATCCACTTGAGCTTGATTTGCACTCGGAGCTACTGTTCACTTTATCAAAACATGTGAGGTTGTTTATGGAAAGACTAGTTTTTGGCATGTTGAACAGCTACGGTAATGGTTCACTGTTTGTTTTTGGCATTCTGTGATAAGCCAAACAGTTCCAGAGGATAAGTAGTAATAAGAAGTCAACTGAGCAAAACAAGGCCGGATGCAGGCAAAGCAAAGACCAGTGGTCTTACTTGCGCCATCTTTAAAGACCCAGTGCATGAGATGGGATCTGTAAATTAGCATGGATTTAAGGGGCACGAACGATGCAATATTTGCCTGGGTTGCCGATCAGAAGGACCTCGAGCAAGACCTCTAACCAGCAGTGGCTCAATTCCAAGGCTCTCAATGACACGGGAATCCGTCAGCTCCGATCAGATTGGCACAACTGTCTCAGTTAAAGCCCTACATGAAGTGCAACACACCCCGGTGGACCACACACGTCTGTAAACATGGGTTTGGTTCACCTGGTTAGGCTAACACCAAATGTAGACACAGACTGGCGCATCATAAACCATCAAACAACAGCTTTATCCCTAGAGCACCTATGCATGCTTCAACCTGGCCGGATTACCCACTGTTGCATAAGGAGACGTGAAAAGGAGAGAGTTCACAGAAGTGATGTTGTTAAGAACAAAATGAAAAGAAAAAAAAAAAAACCTGCTGTTACTCGTCTTAAGATTTTACTTTTTTCTACCCTTTTTCATCTAGATCTATTGACACAGGACACCCTCAGAGACTTTGTAACTAACTCTTGCATCTGAGAGGTTACTAGCTCTATTCTAGTAAATTGCTAGAATTTTGCTGGGATATGTTGTCTGTGCATTGTTCTGAAATCAGCAAGTGTTTCGCTCCCTGGGTGTTGGTGTGATTAGTGTGTTTAAGTATAGTGTGTAGCATGAAGTCTTTTTTTTTTTTTTGCTGCATGTGCGTGCCAGTGAAGCACATCTCCACCTCATATTAAATGCTCAGCAAACTGCTCCAAGCTTCTTTTTTTTTTTTTTTTCTTCCCAGGAGCCCATAATAAAACAACGCACGCAATTGACCTTGTCGCCGAAAGGTGGTTCGTCTGTTGATCGTAGGTCACGCAGACCTGCAGTGCGCCCGAGCGCCATGCTCTCGGCCCGAGTCGAGAGGGAAGGGTCCTACCTTTTCAGTCAACAAATCCGTGGAGAAAGCCACGCAGCTTATTTGCAGAGAGTGTTAATGATGTGTTGCACGATTGAAAACG
Organism: Clarias pachynema; assembly: GCA_030014365.1. NCBI lineage: Eukaryota > Metazoa > Chordata > Actinopteri > Siluriformes > Clariidae > Clarias > Clarias pachynema. The sequence goes on along the minus strand of JAQMYL010000033.1, from coordinate 4,236,351 downwards.
ACAGGGAAAGTGAACGAAGCGCCTGTTAAGCGGCGCCTGGGCTTGGCAGGGACCCAGGGAAGCCTCATTACGATGGACTCATCGAGACAGAATGTACTGTACTGTACAGAGCAAACGAAGCAGAATTGTCTTAAATGTGAGAACGTTTTCTTCTCTGCTTTCGCTCATCCTGAACAACCGACTGGCCGAGTTTGAGCACCGCACAATCGTCTGCAAAGTCCTCCAGAAACCAATATCATGATGTCGAGCCTGTTGATCCCTGTGGTGGTGGTGGTTTTTTTTTTTTTTTTCCCCCCTGCGACTATTCCTTTGTTCGTACTTCACATAGGTGTTAAATAACTGAGTTATTCTCGTGACAAAAAAAGCCACTTGCCAGGCAAGATAAACCAGTGCATTTGGAAACAGGCACCGGTTTAATTCCATGTCATCATCTTTATGAGAATACAGACTACGTTTAAGCGACCTGTCATTATCCACTCTGTCGGACTCTACAGTATGATTAGTTAAACAAATCTGCAAACCAGTTCGTCTGCTTGTCAGCTAAAGTGTCGCATTATAGCCAAAGTACACCAGACTTCTGTGTTTATAATAAAATATGTATTGCTTTGGTAGGTTTTTAAAATGCATATCTTAATTAGTTGATTTTTTTTTAATGTTCTTCTATTGGATCAGTTGCCAAGTTGCGACTGGGTGGCCTTGAGACGTGGACAGCGTCAATGAAACGCCGGACAGGCAGCAGCACTTGTCCTGAATTGATTTGTTTGATTAAAGATGATGATGTCATTCTCCCTGGGCGTCCGGCGGCCATCCCCAAACGCACAATGGTGTGCTGTTGGGGCAAACGGCTTCCCCTCGGTTCTGAGGACACCATTAAAATGCCCGCTGCTATTGAGGAAGCATTTTGGCTCGCCCTTGAATTCATCTTCGTTGGAAGCCAAGGGCTAAAGAGGTCGGCCATTCAGAAGCGTTTTGTTCTAGAGGCTGTGTGTGTGGCAGACGGGCGATGAGGAGGGTCGGCTGGACGTGAGCACTGGTCCAGTTATGTTCAAGTGTTGGTACCTCTTTTAATTCTATGTGGTTTTGGGTACAATATATAAAAAATCTCATCTTAACATAGCGGCTCTTGGTACAAGTCAAATACAGTCTTAGACAAAAAACAAAATATAAATAATGGGGTGATGAGTTGGGCTTGTTTTTGCAGCCACGGGACCTGGACACCTTGCAGTCACTGAACTAAACAAAAAAGAAACAAATTAAGATATGCATTTTAAAAACCTACCTAAACAATACATATTTTATTATAAACACAGAAGTCTGGTGTACTTTGGCTATAATGCGACACTTAAGCTGACAAGCAGACGAACTGGTTTGCAGATTTGTTTAACTAATCATACTGTAGAGTCCGACAGAGTGGATAATGACAGGTCGCTTAAACGTAGTCTGTACATAAATACTATATATTTATACTATATATATGTATATATATACTATATATGAGTCGACCATGAACTCCTCTGTATACCAGAATATTCTACAAGACATCCGTCCAACAGCTAAAGCTTGAACGAAATTGGGTCATACAACAAGACAATGATCCGAAGCACACCAGTAAACCTACATCAGAATGGCTGAAAAATAAAAGAATGAAGGTTTTGGAATGGCCCAGTCAAATTCGAGTCCTCAGTCCACCTGAAATGCTGTGGTGGGACCTTAAGAGAGGTGTCCATAAGCCAATTCCCAAAATTGGGGCGCTGTATCCTGGCCGAGCCTGCGCTTAAACCCCACTTTCTTTACTGGGAAATACACTTTGCTGCAAGTTGCATGTGACAAATAATATATATAATTTTTTTTATGGTGGATCTACATTCTATCGAATCATGGGGGTTCTTGCTATTGCCTACATGTTTTTTGGGGGGGGACAGCCTTTATTTTTGATAAATAACTTTTGAAAAAAGTTTTGTTGTTCGTCTGAGTTCGTATTTGCCTAATACTGAGACCGGCTACAATCAAATGATTTTTTAAATTATGTTTTTCACACAAAAACACGCAGATTGTGGGTCTGTAGAGACTAACAGCTAGGAATCTTGAATTTACTTATTCGCCGCGTTGCCACCTTGGCATATATCAGTACTTGCACTGCTAGTTTGAGTCTGGGATTATTTTCGTTACTTGCCTTTAGCATGATCGTTAGCATGCGGCAAGAACGCTGATGACAATGTGTCGTTGCTGGGGAACTAGAAAACCTCAAAGTACCTCCTGAGACGCCTCATGCTGCAAACTCAGCACTTTTCGCCCACCAGGGAGTGTCGCAAACTATTTTCGAGCACTTTTAATCATACCTTTTCCCCCTGTGGTGTCTGTCGCGATCGACCTCAGTGCCGTAGACGTGAAGCAACACTTTTTATTTCAATCAGCAGTTTATCAGCGTTCTAGCCATGGTTCCGAACACATAGGTGGAATAACCAACAGGTGCTTTTGCTTGACTCTGCTTTCTTACATTCGTCGTTCTAAGGAACCTTGACCCCAGATGATTAGCTGCAGCGAACTGGCGTAGAACTTGACCAGCGAGATTCGTAGTATTGCCTCTTTTTTTTCTTTTTTTCTTTTTTTTTTTTTACAAGCGAAGTAACTTGTGTAATTTAATGCAGGGCTTTTGGTAAAAAGTGAAAGAAGATTTATTCTGGCTTGATGCATCAGTAGCTACGTTTCTGTAAGCAATATTTTTTCGATCCGATTCAAATCGTTTCAATTAGCGTTTCCAACTTTGCACAGATGTCGATCTAATCAACATAATCTGCTGGAAATATAACAGAAGAAGAAGAGATTGTTTTTCCCCCTGCTTTCAACTTTGAGATTAGATTAAGTCTTCACATTTTCCGCGATAAACCCAGCCTTTTGCATTATAATTGGTTACAAGAATTCGGTCTCATCTGTGATGGGTTAGATGTGAAATGACAAGCCAATCGATGCTCCTTCCTCAGCCAGAGACCCAGTGGATACAAATCTGAAGTGAAAACAGGTGGGAGAGATTCACTACTCGTTCTCACAGAGTTTACCGACAAGGAATGGATGCTAAATTTCCCTCCCGGAAAAATGCGCCACATCATCTAATCTTATCCCAATGTGGGGCGAACATGCACAGAGAGAACATGATTGTTCCAGCAATCGAGAAGTGATCAGATCAAGTGTTTACACGGCTAATATTTACCAGATTATTAAAGGTTTTACACCTTGACACTCTAATTCCGATCAGGCTGTTCCGGTTTCGCAGCGATTCTGGTAACCTACAAGTGGCGCCTGGCGCTGAACTCAGGATTCAGAACAGTTGGTCAGAAAATAGAAGGGAAGGGCATGCCTTCTCATCCGCAGGTCTCTCGCAGTTCCTCCTTGGGTTTTATGTCATCGGCTTCACACAAGCAGCACGACTCGAAGGAGTCATTACAGACGCAATAAAACAAAGCGGCGATGGTTTGGACGATATCGAGGTGGTCGGGTCGTGTCATTTTAGCTGATGAAGGCAATTACAGAATGCTACTTTGGAGGTCAGTCTGTAGATAACCCTTAGGTCGCATGGGGTTCTTCTCATTGTGACCTTTTCATATAGGTATCTTTTCATTTAGACCAAAGCATCTTCAATAGCTTAAAATATATTAATTCTGGAATGAATCCATGATGAAATAACGTTCCGATCCAATTATCCTTAACTCCACTTTACGAATGTCTCAATCTTATGACTTGTAGTCATTTGGCATCATTTTGGTCTTTCCTCAGTAGTGACATTTGATAGTCAGCCACAGTGAGATTGAAGGACTTGAATGACTCATTTCAGTCCTATGCAGTAAAACCTCTTGAGGCATTGCTTAGATTGGATTACATCACCGGGGGTGGCAGGGGCCTTTTCCTGTTCTTTGGACGTGTGCCTGACTGATGCAATTTCACAAAAGAAGTATTCGGAAGTATCATTTTCACACACACACACCCACATACACACACAAATCTCCGATCCGGGTATCCACAAACCTAGACAAAGGGAATCGTTGAGTTTCAGGCAAGATACTTAAAAAAAGTGAAAGTTCAAACAAGGCAATGTGAATTCCTTTAACTCAAATCGAAACCTTGCCCCGCGTTTACAGGAAACGTGAAACAGCCCCGGATCAGGCAGGAAGGACTGGAATAAGTCATCGGTAAGGATTCAGTGGAAAAGTTGAGCTGAATATCCTGCTGACTCAGCCTAAAGGCATGAGCAGCTCCTGAAACAGGAAGGGATTTTTCTTATGGGATTGTGTGTCTGTGTGCGTGTGTGTATGGTGGTGGTGGTAGTTGGTGGGTGTTAAGGAGGACTGTGTCAGTCCTCGCTCGGAGTTTAACACCTTATTAGTTGCCCTGCACCTTTAAATGAAAGCTCTGTACTCGTCTCTTTGCATGAAGGCTTTTCCATATGGTTTGTGAGAGACGTCCTCTGCAGCACGTTCTCCTCTTCCTCTTCTCATTTAGATTTACGACCTTCCAGCCCAAATACTTTTCTGCTGTGATGCCGGAATGTTCCGTCGTGCCTATGGCTGCAAACAGTCCCCCCTCTTAGATTGTTGCTCTGCACTTATAGAGGTTCTTTAGAAAATCACACACCTCACACACACAAAGAAGGACGTTTAGTCAATTTGGAGGATCAGGCAGAGTTTATTCCACACGCGGATCTTTACACTTACACATGGACCTGGAGCAGCGAGAACAGTCACGCTGTGGCAGCTCATTGTGTAAACTCACCAGAAAGACAGAAAGAAAGACGAGAAGTAAGAAAGAAAGAAACTGAGAAATAGCAAGGAAAAAAGTGAAGGGGGAAAAAGAAAGGAAGCGAGCAAAAAATAAAAGAAAGAACCTAATAATAAAAAACAAAAATTGGAAGGAAACAAAGAAAAAGAAGAAAGGAAACAAATTGAAAGGCAAAAAAGAGGAAAGGATGAAAAAAAACTAATGAAGGGAAGAATGAAACAGGAGAAATAAAAGCTAAAAAGAAAGAAGGAAAAAAGAAAGGCAGAAAGATAGACAGAAAAGTAAAGATAAAAGACAAAAAAAACAAAAAATGGGGAAAGAAAAACAAAAAGAATGGAAATGAGGAAAAATTAAAGAAGAAAAAGAGAGAAGGAAGGAAACAAAAAAGGGGAAAAAAGAAATAAAAACAAGTAAAAAGACAAAGAAAGTAAAAGGAAATGGAGAAAAGAGGGGAAAAAAGGAATAATAAGAGAAATAGGGACAGAAAAAAGAAAGAAAATGAAAGAAAAAGAAGGAATAATGGAAAGAAAGAAAGAAAAAGGGAAAGTAGTAGGAGAGTGAAAAAACTGAACAAATTAAGAGACAAAATGAGGGAAATGAAAACGAAAGAGAACCAAATGGAAAAAAAGAGTGAAAGAAGAAATAAAGTACGGAGGACTAAAGGAAAGAGAAATAAAAAATGACTGAAAGAAAAGAGAAAGTGAGAAAGAAAATGAAAAGTGCACGAAAAGAAAGAAAGAGAAACTAAGTGGGTTGTAAAGTAAGAAACTATGTACAGTTTACAGTAATGATAAGAAAGAATGAAAGAGTGGAAAGAAAGAAAACAGAAAGAAAGATTTGAGATTGCACCTCTAAGATAGTAAGTGATGATAAAGTAAAAAAAAAAAAAAAGATAATCAATAAAAATTGAAGTGTTTTACTTGTTGTAATTGCCATAGCAGCTGCAGCTGTGCTCAATCAGTTTCTCAGCGCCGCCTTCCACCTTTGCAGCTTCGTCTCCTGTAATCTCCGGTCATCTCCTGACCGAGCTACTTCCTGTAGGTGTCTGCGGTCACCATGGAGACGCACCGCTGCGTAATGAAAGGCTTTCATCACTACATATCTGCCACTTTGACGGGGGGCAAAAATGTCTGGGGGCACACTTGAAAGACTTGTTTGAAAAGGTCCGGCCTTTGAACGATCAGTGTGTGTGTGTGTGTGTGTGTTTGTGTATTGTGATATGAATTCACGCTAGCGTTCTTGTCGTTCGAGCACTCGTCTCTTAGAAATGTTCCTGTAGCGCTCTCCGTGAACTGTTCATGCATGATGGGGAAATCACCTGCTCCGAACGAGAGACACTGAGGGACGAGGAATTCCCCAGTCTGTGCTAACACACACGCGAACACGCACGCGTGCATGCGCGCAAACGCGAACACACTCTCTCTTCTGTCTGACTGCATGACGGAGGGAGAGGGGAGGGCCGTCTTGTCCAGCTGGAGCTCTGGAGAGTTAGCGTGCCTTTTATGTGACTCTCTTTAAAAAACTCTGCTTTCTTTCGCTTCCCCCACTCTCTCTCTCTCTCTCTGTCTGTCTCTCTCCCTCCCCCACCCCATGACCAAATCCCCCCCGAGGCACTGAAAGAGCCTGAGTCATCCTACGCTTTCTTTTCCCACCCTGCCTTTTTTTTTCTTTTTTCTTTTTTTGAGTGGTTGTTAAAGGTAATTTTCGGAGCCGTGCAGACGGAGCAGCGAGAGAGCCGCACCAGTTTTAAAAACGATTCACAGTGAAGCTCCAGAGTAAAGTTTCTTCGTGGCACAAGACAAACTGTGTGCATGTGTCTTGATTTTGTGCATGTACAGTAGGAGTTTCCAGGGCCATGTCGCTTCCCGTACACTAACGAGCCACAAGCTTTTGAGTTTGGGAGAAAAAAAATAGTAATAATAATACTAATAATAATAACAAGTCTTCACTCTGGACGAAAGTTTATACGAGTGACATTTACGCAACTTGACGACTTTACAGTAAGTAAGAAAGCAGGAGGCTACGGAGCGGGAAGGGGAAAGAAAAGTTGGTCATGCATGCGCATGACTGTGCGTCTGTGTCTGTGGGCTGTGCATGCATGCGAGAAGGGTGTGTGTGCGCGAGCGTGTGCGTGCGTGTGCGCGCGCCCAAGTGTGTGGGAATGATTACATCAGCCTCAGCGAGGCCTACGATTGGTTAGGGAAGTGTGGTTTGATTCGCTACCTAAAAGGCTGTGCCTTGTAACCCTTTGTGAGGGGAATAGTGCGAAGTTGTCGGCCAAGCTCGGGAACAGTTGCCATCCGCTTCCTCTGTCCCAAACCAAAAGCCAGAATAGATAGTTAGGGAGGGAGGGTTTGGAGAAAAAGAGGGTGAAAAAAGGAACGAGAGAGAGAGGGAGAAAGAAGCAGAGAGAGAGATTAAATGACAGGTACGATCCAGTGAGCCACTGACAGCCAAGCATCTGTCCTGGAACAGTTTCTTTTTTCTTTCTTTTTTCTTTTTTTTGTTCTGCATATTTTTGCGGAGTTGTGGAGAGCACCGGACACCAGCTTCGGCTCTCGGAGGAAGCAGAAATGCCATCGTGCTCTCCCGACTGGTGCCTGCTCAGGCCTGGCGAGGTAAGGAACCGTACGTCACCTCCTGCAGGGTGGAAAGGAAGAGCGGTTCTCCTCTTTCAGGGATCCGGAGACGGAGGGATATGGAACTTTTATTTCTTTCCCCCTCACAGGAAGCTTGTGGAAGCGATGTCGTTGGAAATTTGGAAGATCCAGTGAGAGGTTGACAAGACAGGATTGGGAATGTGGGAGATGTGCGCGAGGCAAAGGGGTGTGTGTCCCACAAAATAAAGCTTATACTTCTGTGAAAGGGTGGCAAAAAAAAAAGTCATGTTTTTTTAAGGGATTGTGAATCGAAAGTAGGACTGGATCTTAATTTGTATTTGATTTAATCCTCCTTTTTTTTTGGTTTATTTGGAGATCGTAGATGGTCCAGCAACATTCGAAACTTTAAACATGACCAAATCTTCTGACTTGTTTTTTTAAATCGTTCCCTTTTCATGCATCTGTTTTCGGGGTGTGAAGGTGAAACACCGCAGTTGTGACGCAGTTTCAAATCTGCTCCGTCCCCTCGCCGATCGAGAATCTTTTACGGTGTAAATTGGCTTCCTAGACAGTCGAGCGGTATTTCTCAGGTCTCTGGTACACAGTGACTTAAGCGATGGACTTCTTTTTGTTGCAGATTGTGAAAATCTTCAGCGAGGACGGCACGGGCAAGGTGGTGGAGATCCCGTCTGACATGACGGCGCGAGACCTGTGCCAGCTGCTCGTGTACAAAAGCCACTGCGTGGACGACAACAGCTGGGCGCTGGTGGAGCATCACCCGGCCCTGGGGCTAGGTAAGGACGGGAGAAAGACATTTACACAAATAGAACACAAATCATTGAACTTGTGCATCAGTTAGAGCTGAAAAGCCATTGGTGTTTTTGGCTCGCAACGTTTGTTTCCACAGCTGTAGCACGAACTTAGGGTCGTCCCTGAGCTGCGTAATCTACTTTAGATGCAAACAAGTACTACATCGTGGATTATTAATGTGGAAATAATGTACTAAAACTGAGAAAAAGAAACATGAACTGTTGGAACACATTTTGTGTTTCCTCAGTAGTTTTGTGTGGGGATGTTTTTTTTGTTTAGATCCTATTTTTGTTTTTATTTGAGTTTTTTTTTTGTTGTTGTTTGTTTGTTTTCTCCTGTTGTTTAGATTTTGTGTTTGGTTGTTTATTTTGTTTTATTTGAGGTCTTTGTTTGATTTCCGTTTTGTTTTGCTTTTTGTTTTATTAGTTTGCTTTGCTTGTGTTTTGTTTGTTTGTTTGATTGGTGGGTTGGTTAATCGTGGTACTTTTGTGTTGTTTTTCTTCTTGCAAATGTTTTTACAAAAACAGACGCCATATCTCGGACTCTTTTATTTATCTCTTCCTGCTTCAATTTATTGGCTCATACTTCAAAGGGTCTCATATTTGTTCATGTTAATGAACCCAGTGTGATGTGAAATGATACATGAAGCAAAGTTGTTGTTTGTTTTTATTTTTCATTCCCCTCTTTCCAATGTCGTTTTTTTTTTTTTATTATTATTCATGTGGACTTTATCCTTTCTCACTAAACAATTTCATTACATTCGTCAGAAGTCTTATGCAAACAATTAGAGGAATAACAGGATAATGCGGGCAACCGAACATAATGGGTATGGAAGGAGTGTTTTCCTAGTTTTTAATTATTAATATACCAGGACGTAAAACAAAAAGCTGTGGCGTTGAAGTTTAACTGCAGAATTCGCATAAAAGCAGATGGAGGGAAAAGAAGCGAAAGGAGAGAGACTGTGAGGGACAGAGAGATGCCAAAAGCATTGAAGTTCTCAGAGGCTGAGGAGGTTCATAAGGGGAAAACTTTCCATGACTATGTTTTCACATATGGCTGGTGCTTGGAATTGATTAATGGCATCATACGGACCAATCAGGATGCAGAGATGGACTCAGGCACTCGGTTATCAGCTTAAAAAACCCCCACAAAACTCTGCTCGTCTTCCAGGCTGCACAGCTGTGCAACACGTACAGGTGCTTTATTTGATGAATGGGGCTTAAGTGCATGAGTAAGCATCGGCGGTAAAGAATGATGAGGTGATATCACACACAAGGCCATAGTGAAGCTGTCTGTACTGGTGTCGGTGAATAGTGGTTAAATCCGTCTGTCTGGGAGGTGTCTCTCTCTCTCTCTCTCTCTCTCTCTCTCTCTCTCTCTCTCTCTCTCTCTCTCTCTCTCATTCCCCTTTCAGTTGACTTTTGTCCTAAAAAAAAAAAAAAAAAAAGCTATAATCCGGCAGTTAAGACTAAACCATGAACCCCAGCCTATGGTATAAGCCTTTCCTTTCAGTTTTTCTTGTCCCACTGCCCCTTGTGTTCGTGCTACCTTAAAATATTAATTCAACCCGGTCTCCTTGCTGTTTTCGCGACACACAGTTTATAAGTAACGCTCTTTGTTTTCCCATCATCCTGCGAGATTCCCCGATTTGCTATTCCGAGCACGACCAGCACCGAGCACGTCGCACTTTCATTTGTTATGTATTCGCCGTGCCGAAAGCGTGCTGATCGCATGACATCATCCCTCTGCAGTGGCCGATTCTCTGTTTACGGGAACGGGTGCTCTGTTGACCCAGGCGGATCCTGATCTTAATGCAGTACACTCGCGGATTCCATTTACCTTGTTATATCTTATTATTAGCGATGTAAGCAATACTCACAGAACCCCCCCCAAAAAAACCCTCTTCAGCATGTGAAGGACGTTGTGGTGGCAGGTTGTAGAGAGAGTAAGAGATTAAAGAGAGAGTTAAAGATTAAAGGGAGTCAAGTATTATTTGGATTGTGTAAGAGTATCTACTAAGACACAAATCACAAAATTATGCGAGGTGCTCAATAATGTACCTCCAAAGAGTTACAGTATTGTTCTTCTTATTAAACTAGGAGAAAAAGGATGGAAATGATGGAGCTCTGTGGAGCTTCTCAAGCACTTCCTTCTGTCTCTACACCCAGATCTCTCTGATGTATTTTGGTATTAATTCCACCTTGGAATGAAAAACTAATTCCGTCTAAACAGGTTTATTTTAACACATTGCTAAAATGCTATGGTGTAGGAGCAATAGAATATTGCGTAAGTTTTAAGTGCAGATTTTAGACTGGAGTGTCCCAGCGTTATCTGCCAAGTATCATCGCTGAGAAAGGCATGTTGGAGAGTTTCCGTTTAAACCCCGTCGAGATAATGTCACACAGAATATAAGCTAGAGAACTCCACTGGGGGGAGTGAATAAGACAGGGGGCGGTTCCTGTCTTCCAGACAAACTCGCTTTTCATTACGCGAGCGCCGCTTTCCATGTTTATTTTTCGCTCTAGCCCCCGAAGGGAAGGCGAGCAGACGATGATATCATCCCGAACACAAATATAAGTACATTCGAGGCCTTCACTTGCAAATATGCACTTGTCATTACTCGCGGGTGTGAGTTCCATGAAGCGGCAAGTAATTATGGAAACGCGTGGCTTTGTGGAGAACGAACAGTTAGGCCCTTGTCTGACTTTCTGCTTCTGCCCACAGAGAGATGCTTAGAAGACCATGAACTTGTGGTCCAAGTCCAGGCCTCCATGTCTAGCGAGAGCAAGTTTGTCTTCAGGAAGAACTATGCCAAATATGAATTCTTCAGAAATCCTCTGGTACGTCCATCAACACAATCACACAGCCATCTTTTTTTTTTTTAATTGTTTGTTTGTTTTTGGCACAGAAGGGGCAGGATTTGTATTATTTGCCTCTGCACTAGGGAGTGAGATGCAATGACTTTATACAGTACCAGTCAAAAGTTCAGACAAAAGTTTGGATTTATTTTCTTCATTCGAGAACAATACTGGATTTGTAAAAATAATTATTAAATAACACATACAGAATTATGTAAATAAGTAACATCATCAGTCAGTCAGTTGTTACTTTAAGACATGAAGGTCAGCTGTTCTGGAAGAGTTCTTGGGTTGAACAGTGTTGTGTCAAATGCATTTGTAAAACCCATCGAGCTCCATGATGAAACTGACTCTCATGAAGACCTTCTCAGGAAAGCGAGACCAAAACTGACCTCTGCTGCAGAGGAGACGTTCATTTAGAGTCACCAGCCTCAGAAATCACCAATTAACAAACAGCACCTCAGATTAGAGGCGTTATGAAGCTTTACAGATCATAAGTAGCAGATATACATCTCAATATCAACTGTTCAGAGGAGATTATTGCATATGTTGGATAAACGCCTTGAGAAAGAAATAAAAATCAGGAAAGACCATGAAACTAGAAGGTGTGTGCAAACTTTTGACTAGTATTTTGTGTTTTGTCCTTTGTTGCTTACTCTAGTCAGACCTGGATCTGTTCTGGTAAAAAGAGGACTTTGTTTTTAATTAATTATAAACTCTGAAATAAAAATTAACGTTTTTTTTTTTTTTTCAATACCTCAACTTCATCTCTCTAGGTCATAATTGGTTTTGACACAAGATGCAGACTAGTTGAATCTATGACATTAATTTTACCACATGGAGTACCTGGAGTTGTCATCTTGATTTTATCTTGATTCAGAAATGAAAACTATTTCAAAGTGACACAATTTCCTTAGAACTCTTTAATGTTGTAAACTAGTAACATAATAATTTCTATTTGACCAACAGCCTTTAATAGCACTTTGGTGATCGAATGTATACAGCATTCAGATCTAAATTAGACCGATTCTATGGGCATAACAATAAAGCATGTCTATATTTAAAAAGAGCCGGACACCAGAATTGCACCTCAGAATGGACCAGAGGTAGCTCAGGGACCGTCCCTGGCGGGTGTCTGCTGGAGCTGTAACAGGTTTATTCCACTAGACTGAGACCCTGGGACAGCTCCAGTATTATGTCTCACAGTTGGCAGTTGGTTTGGGAAAGTCTAGGGATTCCCCAGGAACAACTGAAATCATTGGATACGGATAGACTGACCTCCTCAGTCTGTTGCCGACGCCACCCAGAGCAGGAATGGTGACAAGATGATGAACACATAACTGGAACATACTATAGATCTGGAACTTAAGACTTTCAAAAGGAACTCAAAAGGTCTATGTAAGGAAATATATCTGGCATCCCGATGGGAATGGTCTCTCCATGGATGATCCTCGCCCATCAATAGGGTTATGCTTGGTTTGATGTAAATCGTGCTGTGGTTGTCCTAATCACCAGAGCCATAAATATGAACTTTTTAGAGGAGATTTTAGACAGCACCAAGTGAGGAAATACAATTTGGAACAAAGGTAATCTCTGTTTCAGACTCTTGACTGTTTTTGGTAGCTTTGAATGAGGAAATATCTTGCTAGCAAACTTTTCTTTCTAGGTTTTATTATCTCTAGTTGAGGTATTCTAGTTGTTGAACATAGAACTTGTAGAAGAAATAAGTAATGATCACACCAAGATACATCTTTAAGGATCATCGATAGGGTTTTACCTGGTACGATTTTTGAATGAACTTCTTTCTGAAGAATCTTCATCCTTGTCAACAGAGCTTCTTTCCAGAGCAGATGGTGGCGTGGTGTCAGGAAAGCAACGGGACCATTCCTCCATCTCAGCTGTTGCAGGTATGAAAAGTTGCCCAGTTGCATCTTTCTTTCTGGTTTTATTCTTGACATCATATTTAACTTCATACTAAAATGGTATTTCTGGAACTGCTCACATTCTTGGCCTCATTTGTTCTTCAGAACTTCTTAAACTCCAACAGTTGTCCAGAAATCCAGGGTTACTTGTATGTGAAAGAGATGGGCAGGAAGTCATGGAAAAAGCCGTACGTGTTTTTGAGACGCTCAGGATTATACTACTCGACGAAAGGAATGTCAAAGGTATGCCGAGCTCTTCTGTGTACAATAAAACAGCGGCTTATATTAATACATCCGTTCTAATGACTGTGTTTCTATAATAACAGCTTATAGCACATTATCTCATACTAACAATTACTGGATTGGAAATGTTTGTTTTATAACAAGGAGGGAAAAAAAACACTGAATCATTTTACACAGTGAAACTGTAACGTGTACGCAGAAGAAAACACTTGAGGACATGCGGTCAATGGAAATTAATCAACTTTAACTTTCATGTCTTGTTGACTTTTTGTATAAAAGCATGACCACAAGCCTTTTACGTCCTATTTTATTTAATGCATGTGTTGCAGTCATTGTTTGAGAACTTTGACCAGGGTTAAATTTCTTGCTTGTGTTAGATTGTGTTAAAACCAGTTCTTCTTCATATTCTGTCACAACCCCTAATCGGGTAAAGAACCACATGTACAGTAGTAACTTAGAAGTACCAGTTTCAGTACCTCATGGAGGAAAACAAAGCAAAAAAATGTTTTTTGACAAAATTATTTATTAAATTTTTTTTTTTGCACATTTTTAAGTTAAAAAATATGTGCTTTTTACTTTTAGTGTGTTTTTTAATTATGCTTCAGCTAATTACACACACCACACATTTTTGAAAAATTGTTACCCTAGATGGGCAAGGAACCTGAACTGGATTTGGATTTACAACATAAAAATGGCTATTAGAATTTTGGGATTTATTTTTTTTATTATATAAAAGAAAAAAAAAAATCCCTTTGAGAAAGTCTTGACATAATTTTCAAGTATTTCAGTGGCTGACCTGTAAAGGGTAAAAGTACACACTCCAAAATGATAAATTTTGGATTTTAAAAAAAATATTTTCAATATAGTTAAATTCACCTACAAACATATATTTTAAGCTTCTTTCTAATCAAAATTTACTAAAATTTAAGGAAAATTTCTTCTTCTATTGGCAGATTATTTTGCTAATTTTAGGAATTTATTTCTAGAAAAAAAGCTAAATTCTGTGCCGGTAGAACAAGAGATTATCAATTACAATTTCTATAACATTGACTGGAAATAACCATAAACTTGTATTTGATTTGTGTTAAACTTACTTTAAGAATTAACAGTTATCGGATTAACAGATTCAAGTCATCCAGTCTTTCATAATAAAGTGATGTGACCTCCTTCAGGAACCAAGGCACTTGCAGTTACTAGCAGACCTTGAAGACAGCAATATCTTTACCGCAATAGCAGGCAAGAAGCTTCACAACGCCCCAACAGAGTACGGCTTTTGTATAAAGGTAAGATTACACCACACTTCCCATAAACCTTTTGGATAAAGGCCAATGCATAGCGTACTGTAAATATGAGTCATGGCTAAAAAAAATTTTTTTTTTTTAAACTTGGCTGTGCCCATTATTTCTTGAAGTTATTTTGGGAGAGCCCCAACTGTCAACCCCCCCCCCCTCCCCCACCCCCAAGCGTTTTTATTTATTGCTTTTATTATTTTTTTTATATATATATACAGCACAACCTCCTGTCAATTTTCTATGAACCAATAATTATTTGTAAAGAATCACCGATCAAATGTGTATTTACAGAACATGTTTAGTTTGGCCTGTGATTAATCATAACTTACTAATCCATGTAATAAAAAAAAAAGGAAAATTCTTTTCAATCTTGTTTTTATACTCTTCTTTTTTTTTTTTATAGTTCATAGATGCCTTCAGATGCCCGTTCCCAAATAAAAGCTAGAATTTTACCAGGAAAAAACAATCCTAAAGCATGTTAGACTACATTTTGGTCGACTTGTTTGCTTTTGTCTCGAGACTGACACTGGCAGAACGCTAGAGTGACGCTAAGGCACCTTCTTTAAGACATGACTTTTCCTTCTATTGAATTGCATTTAGTGCTGGCTACATTTTCCTGGTCACTGCTTTGGTTGTCTAGGCTGTAAAATTTAAATGTGCTAATATCCTCGAGATAGAGAGACACTTTGCATAAGAACTCATCATTGTGCTAGTTTTAGTTTTCCAATTAAAACCTTTTGCAGCCACCGCTGTATGCGGTGACCTCAGGATCAACACGAACACCATGTGGGGTTTTATGTATTTATTTACTTTTTTTTTTTTTTCCAGTCAGTGCAAATACTAACAAACCACTCTTATCTCGCTCAGCCCAACAAGGTCCGGAGTGAGCAGAAGGAACTGAGGATGTTGTGTGCGGAAGACGAACAGAGCAGAACGTGCTGGATGACGGCCTTCAGATTGTTTAAGGTACGCCAAGCTACCCGATCTGAATTAAGAAAGCAAGTGTTTTCAAAATCGAATTCATGGTTTGTTGAAGTCCACAAACGTCTTGTTTTTTTCTTCTCTGTACAGTATGGGATTCTACTTTATCAGAACTATAAAATTCCACAGCAGAGAAAAGCTTTGCTCTCACACTTCCCAGCACCAATGGTGAGTCCTCGTGTATTAGTTTTTTCCCCGTGTACACCTCATAGAATATTTTTCAGGCCTTGTTTTATTCTGATTTATTCAAGTTTTATATAATGCATCCCTATTTTAAGAAATATATATTAACGTCCAGTGGTGACGAATATGTTGTTCCACTAACTGTTCAAATCTAACACCTTCGTAAGGGAATATTCTGTTTGCTTGTAAAGAACGTGTCCAATTTTAAGCAATATCTTGATGTTTAGTTCTGCTTTAAGCTTTCTGATCTTATGACTCACCTTCCAGTGCTTTAGTTGGTTCCACATGGATACCCTTCTCAACATCACTTTATATCCAGGACCTACTCATGATTTAATATCTTTTATATACAGTGGCTTGCAAAAGTATTCGGCCCCCTTGAACTTTTCCACATTTTGTCACATTACAGCCACAAACAT
>JAQMYL010000033.1:4170389-4200648 GCA_030014365.1 Clarias pachynema | reverse complement strand
GGCCGCGCCCGACTCCTGAAAATCAACCCCACACAAGGTCCAACATGACTGCGCACCAATGCACAAAGCAAGGTCCGTAAAGACATGGATGAGCGAGTTTGCTGTGGAAGAACTTGACTGTCCTGACTTCAACCCGAGAGAACACCTTTGGGATGAATTAGACTGGAGAGTGCGAGCCAGGCCTTCTCATCCAACATCAGTGTCTGACCTCACAAATGAGCTTCTGGAAGAATGGTCTAAATTCCCATAAACACACTCCTAAACCTTGTGGAAAGCCTTCTCTGAAGAGTTGAAGCTGTTATAGATGCAAACGGTGGCCCAACATCATATTAAACCCTATGGGTTAAGACCCGGATGTTACTCAAGTTCATATGCATGTGAAGGCAGGTGAGCAAATACTTTTGGCAGTTTATTGTATATATTTTGGTTACTCAATAAGTCTCGCTTAGTATCAATTTCTCTTCTACAAACGGAATGTTATTAACTTTGTATAACCATAACATAAAGACTGAATGCATTGCAGATAGTTTTACTAATCTGAAGGGGAAGTCTAGAAAGTCATCGCCACTCTGAATACGCATAACACTTCTTAATAACGTATCTTAGAGGGATAGTTTTTCAGCTATTAGTAACAGTATAGACAGCCAAATAGATTGTATGCTTTTCTAAACTGTCTAGCTTTTAGTGTCTTCTCTCTTTAAGCAGATTACATTACAACACGTACATTTCACCTTTATAGACTTTAGGTTTAAATAAAGAGCTGTACTGATATGATGAGAAAATAAAGAACGTCAAGTCAATTTCTTATTTAAACACTAAATTAACAACATAAAGTGAAGGATGGTCAAAACTACAGTGTCATTCAAATATGAACTTACTGGAAGAGAATAAACAGTCTGGGGGATTTTACACACTGATTCAGTCAGATGTGTTAGTGATAGCTTTCCATTTAGTGTTAACGATATAAAATTCATTGTTCCCCTGGAGCCCTTCAGGTACATTTTATTAGTGCACATTAAACCTTATTAATGACTCATGTTGGAAAATTTCTGTATGGAGCCATGCAGCCTTTCTCTCACACACATGGGATTACTTTTAAACAATGAAAAAAGAGTCATGTCATTCATTTTAAAGTATTTCATATTAGGATTTTATGTTTCATGTTGACGTGGACTCTAGCAGTGGAAACTGAACTAAACTAAATTAGTACTATTAACCATGCACCACCTATTTGCTTTTCTTTCTTTTTTCTTTTAATGGATAGATGTATGGATGAGTTGATAGAAAGATGATATGATTGCAATGTATGAATGGATTATCTCCTTCCTTCCTTCCTTTCTCAAATAAAATGTCACCCTAATGACTTCTCTTGGTTTTGTCTTTAATTCGGCCACCCATTAAAAGATCCATCCATTCACCCACTTATCCATTCATCCATTCATCCATCCTACCAGCTAAAGAAACATTGAATAGTGAAGTACATAATAATTTAAAAAATTACAAAATAAAATGTGTATTCATTCTTGCAATAGAGGGAATTGTTTTTGTGTTTTCTTCCAGAACTAGAAGTTGTTGTTTTTTATTTAATACAGTGAAGCTCTGAGGCTGTGGCAAGATTTGACTCAAGTGTTATTTCCAAATGATAACATATTTCATATCTTGTAATATATCAGAACGTCACTGTGCCATTGGAATGTCTCTCTTTTTTCTTTCAGGTCACCCACTGGCACAGCCCAAACTTCCATGCCTACTTCCCCGTTGGCAGCTCCTTCCCTGCAATGCTAGGAGACATGTTGTCAGGTGGAATCGGCTGCGTTGGCTTCTCCTGGGTATTAACCGTTTCCACTATCATCTATTTATCCATTCTTGCTTTCTTTCTTTCTTTCTCAGTCAATTTGTCTTTTCTGTAAAATGTTCATGACTTGCATCCATCCATCCATGCCTCAATCATCATTTTCTAACTTCCTTCTTTCGTTCCTTGACTGATCTGTTGTCTGTTGTGTCCCAGGCTGCGAGTCCGGCCTGTACTGAGCTGGAGACAGTGGTGCTCGACTGGCTGGGGAAAATGGTGAAGCTACCTGAGGATTTTCTAGCAGGAAAAGAGGGCCAAGGAGGAGGTGTGATTCAGGTGAGCTCCCAAAATGTTATGGTTTATTATACAGAAAGAAAAAATATTAAAGTTATACTAAACAATGACCCGAAAGTTTGACGCTATCGTGAACATTTTGCAGTCCCTATAAATAGTAAGCAGTGATATTCGACTGAAATTTTTAGGTTTTGAAATATGTGTTTTGCTACAAGAGATATTCACTGGGCTTTACATTCAAGCCATTCGAGAAGGTAGAACTACTGTAGAAGGAGTCTCTACTACAGTATGACTGCTTTGGAACTCTTAGAGACTTTTTTCTTTCTCAGTAACATGACAAGCTACTATTTTCTAAGCTATTATTTTCTTTGTCTTATGAACATCGTGGCGGAGGGAGAAAGTCAGGTGTTTATAATCTGACTTGTTTTGCATTAAGCGTATCATTAAGCAGACACACAAAAAATGCATTTGTCACTTTTCTCTATGGACAGAACATGCTTTGAATGGAAAATAATCAACTTAACGGTGGAAACATTGGCTTCGCCTCACACCACCCTGTCATTGATTATTTTCCCAGAACTGCATTTCCCCACAAGTGTTTATTCTCTAATGTCAAAATCAATTGCGCTTCGCCTCGAGACGTCTTCCCTTGACACCTTATTCGATTTTGACGCAGGCGACCCGGCGGACGATTTTATTTTAACCAACCTGAAGAAATCCATCCGTGCCTGTTCACTCAAACATCAATTTGTTGCTCATCGAATTGTGTTTATGTGGCCCATCTGCTGGAAATTGGCTTTTACCGCGTCAGGGGTGGACAAGCCAGGGAGGCATGAGATGAGCACAATTTACAACAATGCCCGAGTTAGACGTCATGCAGCTGGATCCGCGTGGATGATAGATCTTTTGATTGTGGGACTTTTTTTTAGGTGCGTGCATGTGTTTGTGAGTGTGTCTCCTCCTCCTCCTCCTCCTCCTCCTCCACCACCTGCTTCTGTTTTGTCCTTTCCAGTGATGTTCACTATGGTAACAAACAGCTCTCACTTCCTGTCTGTGTGATTGAGGGGGTCGGTGCTTTAAATGATGCTTGATAACAGAGTGGCAGGAGTGGTGTTTAAATTTACATTTAAATAATGTCAGGCTGACGTGTTAGATGCAACATTCAGGGTTTACTGTTAAGTGATCATGTTTGGCAATAGGGTTTTATTCTTCCCTGATTACTTTAAGTACATTTATACCATACTGTATATACATGAGTTATTTATCATGTAATGAATATTAGCTCTCAGGTTAGACTGACACATGATTGGTTATACAAAACTTTTTTTGTTGTATGTTGTTTTTTGTTGTAAAACAATTTTGTTTTTATGATGAATTTAGGAACTTAATAAGTACAATACAGCAGCTTATTCTGATCATTAGTTCCAGTTTATACTTTTAGAAAAAGCCAAGGAAATAGTTAAATTGACAATTGAAAATCAGACTTTGATAAGACGAGAACGCTGTAATTAGTGTAAATAGTGGTGTAATTAGTGTAAGTAGTGTAATTTGTACTGTATTGCTTGTAAGGAGAGCTCGTGCTAGCCTGCACAGCACAAAACATTTCTTCACTGATTGATCAATTCTGCTTTTTGTTTGTACCAAAAGACTAAATGCTAGTAATAGGTGACCATTTGGTAATAGGTAATAGGTAGAAATAATTTATAAATCATGACTGAAAATAAATTATGAGCCATATTAAAACTGTATTTAATGTCTAACCCCTAACAAAGGCTATTGTTGTTTATAAGACATTTATTTGCATGATGTCCAGCTCTAACTAAATCACAAGGATTTAATTTGATGATTAGTTTTTTCTCATGCGAGAAAATCATAGACATGAGAAGAAAATCCTCTGAAAATAAATAAGATATTTGAAAAACAACAACAAAATAATAATAATAATAATAATAATAATAATAATAATTCTAATAATAATAATAAACATCATCATCATAATGAAAAGATACTGTAATGAGTTAGAAAGAATTGTAAGGTTTCCAAAAACAAAACAAAAAAATCGAATTGTGGAAGAAGACATGCACAATTGAAATAAATATTGAAAATCATGACTAATAATAAGTACAATTGCTTCTGTCTCTTTTTTCCCCCAGGGTACTGCTAGTGAAGCGACCCTAATATCGCTACTTGCCGCCCGCTCCAAAATCATGAAACAGGTTCAAACTGATCATCCTGACTGGACTGAAATGCACATCATGTCTAAACTAGTGGCCTACGCATCAAGTCAGGTCAGAGTCTGTCTGATTTCAACTACAGAAAGTGAAGAAACTTACCTGCTTTAGATTCTATACTGTACCTGCCTTGTGCTTGGACTCCACCTGAATGCATTGTTTCCTCACAGAGACCAAACCAGGACTGTTAGTTAATGTGCAGTTCTAAAAAAACGATATGTTATCAGCCTACAAAACAGAAATATACACGTGTTTACAACATTTTGATAGAAAGGCTTTTTGGTCCTATATTCACAGTGTGTGCATCTTTGTCAGAGACTCATGTCAGGATAATCTTTCTTTAATGGTTTAGAAAGTTGTTTTTTTTATGTCCTTCAGGCTCATTCGTCTGTCGAGAGAGCAGGTCTAATAGGAAGCGTGAGAATGAAAAAACTTCCCACTGACAGTAAGTTTGCAGTGAGGGGCGAGACGCTGAGGAAAGTCATCGAGGAGGACAAAGCAGCAGGTCTCATTCCCTTCTATGTAAGTGTGTTAGTACATGGAGGTCTATGTGTAGCGTATGCAAACATTCTTATTCTTATCAACTTGTTATAATTTATTATAATAATAAACCATTCTTAGGTGGTTTTATAGTTAAACAAACAAACAAACAAAAAACTCACAATTATATTACTAGGCATGTTGTTTTTAAAGTGTACAATAATATTTTGTTTCATTATTGAAGTGTTTTTACCTTTATTATTATTATTATTATTATTATTATTAGAGCCCAAACACTATAGGGTGTGCAGTTTTCCTAAGGATTTTTTTTCCCACCCTTTGGGATTTTTTGAGGGTCTTAACATGCTCAAAAACTCATGAAAATTGGCAGACAGGTTGGAATCTGCTGCCATTAGGATGCCCGCAGGGGCCCCCACACGAGGTTATGCATACGAAGCTCGGTACACATTTAGAGCTCATTGAGCCGAACAACTTTCGCACAGCATGTCCTGGGCTCAACTCAACAGGAAGTCAGTTATTTTGGGTCATTTGCCGAAACGCACCCGATGGATTTTGATATACTCCTCCTAGGGAATTTATACGATCGCCTTAAATTAAGATAATGTCTTAAATCTAAGCTGGAAAATGATGAATAACTTTCTGTGTGACATTATATTCAGTGACACGTTCAGTGACGTCACATTGTGTAGCATCATAGAGTGATGATTTTTTTCCAGCATCTATGGCCTATTGTACACACGTACACATCACAAATTTTAACACACACACACACACATCTTTCTCACACAAACACACGCACACACACACACACACACACTCACACACACACACGCACAAACATGCTCGCATCACACACATACACAATCTCATCTCTCTCTCCCACACACAGACACACACACGTATGCACACATAAATGCACTTATACATCACAAATGTTAACACACACAGACATCTCTCACTGTCACACAATTAACACACTTGCTGGTTTGTCACATTCCATTTGCTTTAGTAGATAAAACCATTTTGTTTTCAAAAAAGTCCCAAAATGTACACAACTTCACACATGTACACTGACACACACACACACACACCAGCTTTTTGGAGGACTCAACATAAAATTCTCCCTATTCCACACACACACACACACACACACACACACACACACACACATATATCTCTTACTCTCACACACAGACGCGCACACACATCTCTCTCTCTCTCTCTCACACACACACACACACACACACACACATACACACACACACACAGTTGACATGACAAATATTTAGGGCCCAAGCTGACACCCTACTGTATATAGTGTGCAATGTGTGCAAGCCGGCGTGTGCCACCCGGGCGGCAACAAACAAACAAACAAACATAAATAAATAAATAAATAAATAAATAAAAGTACCTGGCTATGCTTCATGAACCTTCAAGTTTTCCAACTCAAGTTTTCCAACACTTTGTGTTTGGACAAAGGTCTTGAAGAAAGGGAACAGTGTGGACTAATGTTCAAGTGCTAAAACTCTATCACACTTGCTTTTTTTTATTATTATACTTAATATTCAATGTGGCAAACTAATCACCTAAGTCTCAATAACTTGTGTACATTTATAAGCAAGTCAGATTAATTCATTAACAGGTTTACACTTTTATGGATAGAAACATGTCATTAGGAAAATTAGGAAATAACTATTAGTAAATGATTGCCACAGATAAAATGGTTTATATAATCTTTATAACATATAAAGCTTGCTCTTACAGAATAGGTGTGTTTTGTTTTGCTTTAAAAAAATAAATAATAAAATAAACATTGTGACTTAAGCTATGTACATAAGTCTATTAGCTGAGTAAATCTTTTTTTGTGTGCTTGTGCTGTTGGAAACTTAGCCAGAGGAAACGATTTTTTGGCAATTATTTCTGTGATCAGTTGAGTTATTATTATTACAATCAGACCAGAGAGAACTCCCAAAAAAATATTACTCATTGTCTGTTGTATGTGATCATAATTATTTTCATAATATAATTAGTTTAATTAGTAATTAATTTAGATAGTTAAATAATTACATTCGTAACTGCTATTTGCTGAAAAACAAATTACCATTAATTTGATTTTTTTTTTTTCATTTTTGATGGTAATCAGGTATTAAATTAGACAAAAAACAAGTGAAATATATATATATTTTAAATAAACAAAACAGAAATATACACGTGTTTACGTGATTCAACATTTTGATAGAAAGTTTTTTTGGTTTTATATATACTGTGTCAAACCTATTCATAATCTCTTAAGGTGAGTTTACAACAAACCAATATATAAGCTTATTAATATTATACTGTATCTAGTCAAACATTACATTCTAAAAACTGCTGGGTTAAAAAACAACCCAACCTTAACCCAGCCGCTGTGTCACTATTGGACAGAACACGCGCTGGGTTGCTTTGACCCAAGTGCTGGGTTTTACCATTTAACCCAGAATTCTGGGTTGTTCATTTGACCCAACCAGTGGGTAAAATTTACACTCTAATTGGGTTATTTTATTTGACCTAGCCAGTGGGTAAAATTAACACACTTGCTGGTTTGTCACATTCCATTTGCTTTAGTAGATAAAACCATTTTGTTTTCAAAAAAGTCCCAAAATGTACACAACTTCACATAATGTAAATAGATTGTCACAGAATAAGAAAATAACTCAATTTTGACAAAAATGTTAGACAGAACCATATAATTTGTTAGACATTAAATAAATGTAACATAAACACTCTCTATAAAACAATAAAACCAAGAGTAAACCAATCTGTAAATCTGATTTTAATTGCAATAATTTTTTTGCATTTAATACAATGTTTAAACACTTTTGCCTCCAACAATAGCGAAGGTCTGTCACGTCCCTTTTGTCTCATCCCCAAGGCATAAAACATGAAACAGTGCTCCAGAGATCTCCATGTATCCACCTGTGGGTTACACACCATGACGTAGTGTTGCGATAGAACTGTCATTTAAGTCAAGCATTTTCGTAAATGACGTACAGCTACGTATGGATTTAATGCAAAACATGTTTTTCCTTATAAGTACACAAAATAATGTATGTGATGTGAACATGAATTTAATGTATATTTCTGACTAATTTACCTCAAGATGTAACGTGTGAGGGATAACAGGATACAGCGTTCCAAACCCTAGATGAATAGGATATTTAAGTGATGAATTTACAACTTATACTGAATATTTTAAAAGGATGCAGATATAGCTCGTGTTTAACTAGGCATGACACATTTTTCTTATTTCTTTGAATAATAATAAAAAAATTAAAAAAACATAACGAGAAAAAAACATTAACCACACACCCATTATCAAAGCATTTAATTTGACCAATAAAATATGCTTGCTCCTACCACAAATTACAAAAAATAAATAATTATAAATGCACATTAACTTACCATAAAATACTGAGTGCTCTGAGCATGATCCAGTCAGCATCCAGAAAGTTCAACAAAGAATAAACCAAATGCTGGGTCAAAATAACACAACCAGGTGTTTGTTTGTTTTTTCCTCCAGAATGATCCTGGATCAGACATATACAGAAGACTTATTAAGACTGTCATTAAACATACTTCAATCACTTCTTCTGACAACTATAAAATATAAAATATGCCAACAGACTTTCCGCTCACAACTTCAGTAAAGATTACTTTTTAATTTACCTAAAATTTCATTTAAGACTACATTTGTTAAATTTACGATTTAAATTTGTGTACTAACGAATGCACTTTTCTCATAACATACAGTATAGCCGACTATTGGCAGAGAATATAAAAACATGAACGCCCCACAGCCCCATATCAAAGTGCGCATGAAAATAGGTGGAAAAAGCGAATGAACATGAAAATGAGCTTGCTCCTACCACAACTACAACATTAATCAGCAAAATTGAAGTAAAGAATCACATTAACTTGCCATTAAATACTGCCAGCTTTAAACCAGTTGTTGGGTTAAAATAAGCCAACCAGGTGTTCATTTGTAAATGACTCACTACATCTCATTTGACCCAGCATTACCCAAACCAACAATGTGTTTAAAGTAGCCAAAATAACCCAGAATTTTGCCTTAGCATGAACAACCCAACAATGCATTTACAGAAACAACCCAGCATTTTTAGCGTATACTAAAATCATAATTACAAGAAATCTTTGCAAGAAAATTCGGTTTGTTTTCATCTTATTTTAAAAAAGTGTAGATAAATGAAACTATATTCAGAATATTTTCACTTGCTCTGATTTAAATAATCATTACAATTATTTTAAAAAGCTGGTAAAAAAAAAAAAAAGGAAGAATATTACAGTTTTTTTTTGTAGTAAAATATATATTCTTTACTGCTTTATAAAATTCCTTCCTTCCAGTTTTGTGCCACACTGGGAACGACTGCATCATGTGCATTTGATTGCATCACTGAGCTCGGACCCATATGTGAGTAAAAGTCTGTCTATTTGTCCTTTATTTTGAGTTGATACTGCTCTCACTTAAGTAATTAGTAATGTTGCAGTGACATCGATCATCAACATGTAGTTCTTGTTTTTCTTTTGCCACAGGTAATGCAGAAGGGATGTGGATGCACATTGACGCTGCTTACGCAGGTAGTGCATTCATATGTCCCGAGTTCAGACCTCTATTGAACGGCGTGGAGGTGAGTTATTGAAACGTTGTACTTTTTTGTTTGTTTATTTTTACCTCTTATAGCAAAATGGGGGAAATAAAAAAGGACAAAAACCATGCATTAAAAAAAAGAAATGAAATCTGAAGACTTCAAATAATGTAAAAAATCACTTGACAACAATGTGTATAAAAGAATAAAAAAATAATAATAAAATAGTGTATCTGGGGAAAATCACCTGGAAATAAGTGTGTCTAAAAAAAAGTAGGTACTGTATGTGAAAGTAAATGACTTACTAAAAGATTATTTTGTACAAAGAAATGCACGTGAAAATAAGCAGGAAACACATAATAGTCTTAATGGAGGAGTTCCCTAATGGTGGGTGGGAATTGGGTACGACTAAATTAGGGAGAAAATCAGGAACACCAAAATAACATTAAAGGGGTTAAAAGGCACAACATGTTCGTTACTAAATATAAAAAATATAATCACTTGGGAAAACTGCTGTCGACTAAAATGAAATGTCAAGCCAATCACTTTGAGATTTGTTGCCTTGTTTGCTAATTCGTTTGCTTTTAATCACTAATTTGCTTACTGGTTCTTGCTAGTTTGCTTCTTCTAATTTTTAAGCTAATTGCTAGCAGTTTGTGATCTAGCTGAATTTCGTATCCTACCTCAATATCACAGTGAATGGTGGTACAGGCTTACAAACCATTTTGCCATATTTAATAACTGAAACAGTTCATCAAGCCCATACCTTTGATTTTGCTTTATTGCTTGTTTGGTTTTGCTCAGTGGTTTGCTTCTTCTTGCAGCTTGCTATTTTTCGTTTAGCTAGTATGTGCTTACATTTGGGCAGCTATCTGGTTTCCAATTTCCACCCCATTATCCAAATAATCTCTGAGTGCATATGAATGGTATTTTAGGGTTACAAATCTTTTAGCCATATTTACCTATCAAAGCCTATCACCAAAGGTCAGACCAATACGTTCTTCAACATGGGCTATTGTGTGTGTGTGTGTGTGTGTGTGTGTGTGTGTGTGTGCGCGTCCAAAAGTATTCAAATGTCAAAACTGATGTGCGCTGTAGTGAGTTATGTGTGGAGAAATTGTCTGGAAATTAGAGAGCCTTTGAGTTGCCCTGGCACCCAGCTGAGTATTCTGGAGATAAGGGTAAAGTAATTTCCTGAGGCGCATACAGACCTTTAGATAAGCCCCTCCTTTTCCCTCCATAACAAAATCTCCCTGTTTATAAGCACCAGTTCAAACAATACTGCTCAGGCCATGCTTGGCTGAAAAGGCCCTGGTCTTTATCAAAAGCTGGGATGACAGCACGATGCCACTTCCTGTATTGGGTCCGGTTGCCAGGAAGCGAATAGGATGTAGTAGCTCGCATGGCAATAATCATACGTTCCGTTCCGTATATCGTCTATGGTTTTCTTCTCTGACCAACAGTGTAGCATCACAGCAGCAGATGGAGAGGATATTGAGCAAGAGACGCCTGGGCAAATAGATCAGAAGACAGATAGAGACAGATCCTAGATAGTTAGATGGCAGGTGTGACAGCTGATTACAATTTTAAACCAATATTATGTTTATTTAAGCTTGCATCAGGAACAATTGGTATTATAGGGGCAGCCGTTATGGCAATGCCTGACCTGCGTACCCATCATTTTCAATTATCAATGTTTGTAATCAAGAACTTATAAAATATCACATACAGTATTACAGTTCACCCCAAGAAAAAAAATCATAGCTTGCAAATTCTTGTCTTTAAACACCTTTACTTTCGCTCAAATCCTTCGAAATACTTTATTACCAGTTTAACACTGAAGTTAAGAATAACTTATTTTTTTCCAAAGTGATAAACAATCCAGTTTTGCCACAAGTTACTTCATTGGACCTATTATGACAAATTCAAGGTTTAGAAATTTTATATACATTGAACTGGCTTTCAGCTGTACTGTTGAAATGGGACTGTACAAACAAACAAGTAAACCAAAAAGTGAGGGGGAAAAAATTTTCCAGTTTTTGTATTGTCTAGGGCTTAAACAAGCCAATTGGATTTCCCCCCTAATGTGACCTCATATAAGGGAAACTCTTCCCTTGATTGTTTCTAAACAGCATATTTGGATTTAACAGATACACCTTTGGGGGACTAAAAAGATTTATGTTAAAATTATGTTATGTCTCTTCTTGAAGAAATAGTAAAATATGGGACCTTTAATATTTAAGGTTTTACACTGTTAACATAGAAGGTAGCCCTGTGGTGTTCTAGAGGACTTCATTTAACTGTGTCTTTGTGGACTAGCTAGTGGTTTACTGAAATATGAAGGTTTGTGAAGTTTGTGAAGTTTTACTGTTTGTCCATTAGACAGATGTTAATGTTAATTAAGTCCTCACTCAGAACTCTATGACTTTTAATTTAAAAATGCTACACTTCTTTCTAGACAAGCAGACAGTAGACAATGTTGCCAAGGTTTCGTTTTTGTATGGCAAACTACTTTCATTTGAAAATACCACCAAAATCTTGTTTTTAAGCAAATATTCTAATAGAAAAGTTAGAAATTTCTGCAAACAAAGACTAAATATAAGTACTTTTTAGTTTTTGTTTTAAGATATAAATGTATTAAAAGGTAAGGTAATTGGTAAGGTTAGTACAGTAGATGTAAAAAATGCATAATAGAGTGGATAATAATATATTTCTAATATATTACTACAGTGATCTTTACAATAGAAATGATTAAGGTTCTCTATAGAAGAACGATGCGGTGGTGGCTCAGTGTGTTGAGGCTCTGAGTTACTGATAGGTCGACGTTTTAAGCCCCAGATCCACCAGGTTGCTAATGTTGGGCCCTTGAGCAAGGCCCTTAACCCTGTCTGCTCCACTGTCTAGCAGCAGACAGTGATTTTGGTTCTTTTAGTGTTTAATGGGGATTATGTTTCAGGACTTGAGCACACAACCTTCTTTAAAAAACTACCATTGAACTTATAATGAAGGTATATAAAGACTGAGAAGTATTTACTTTTTCACTGAACAAACAAATAATGGCTTGTCTAGACAGCTATATGTATTTATTCAGTATATTTCAGATAATTGATTTATGTGTACTGTATGTATGAGTAGCTGCTGTTTACTGTTAAAAAAAAAACATGATTCATTTCATAGATATGTTTTGGTAAATGATAATATTTAATTGTGTTTATTTGCTTTTCAGTTTGCTGATTCCTTCAATTTTAATGCTCACAAATGGCTGCTGGTAAGCTTTGACTGCTCCACAATGTGGTGAGTTTTGCCGAGCTCTGCCCAGCCAGATACAGCAGGTTTTAGAATAAAGGACTTCATATTAAATATTGATTGTTGTAAATCAGGTTCACTTCATTAAATAACAAATTATTATTATCATCTTGTTTGCCATAATTTAAAAAAAAATTAGAATGTGATTAAAAACATTCAAATTTCATTTTTCTCTCAATAGTTTTTGGTCACTGTACAACACATTTTCTCAATTTCACCAAACAGATTCCAGATACTTTTATTAGTCTTTCTTATCCGTGTGGAAATAGAAAGAGCAGGAAGACAAATCCAGCTGCTGTTTCTGTCAGTGCTGGTCAAACAGGATATGAGACAGACAGGGACAGAGTGCACTAAGAGGCGTATAGAGTTTTAATAATGCGGTTACTGTCATATTGCTTTTGAAAGGCTGCTGTTCTAGTTGTTTTAATGGGAATCTAACATTGATGTTTTACCAAGTAATCAAATATGATTTGTTTTATTATAAAATCAGGCAGTAAAATTTTATGTACAGCTGTTAAATGAATTTAAACATTTACATGCACCACAGTGTGGCTGAATTCTCTATTCTGATTGGTCAAAAGGCATTGATCTTATCCTTTTTGGTAAATAGCTTAGTTCTGAATTTTTTTTTTCATTTTTTTTTTTTTTATTTAAAGCATGTACTGTATTGTGGCATTGTCCATGAGCAGATGCTTATTTACCCTTTTCCGGGTATGAACTTTTTAAACGAAATGAGACAGTATAAAGTGTAGCTTCTTTGTAAAATTATTATAAGGTCCAGTTTTTTTTTCTTTCTTAGCATAATTAGAGAGAGAGAGAGAAAATAAAAGAGATCTGTAAAGTCATTATATAAATCAACTAACTATCTATATATATATACAGTATACTGACTGACCAAAAAAAACACCATTTCAGAATTAGTTTGCTGCATCAAGCAAAGAAAACAACTAAGGAGATTTGGGATACTGGAATTGTGTTAAGAACCATCTAACACCTTTAAACAAACTGGAAGGACAGTGCTGAATCGTCAACTTTGGGGAAAAATCATGAATGGAGATCATTTAAACACTTGGCCACTGTCCAAGCCTCTGGAGCGAGTGTTATGATCTCGGGTCACTTCAGTCGCTCAGGTCTGTTGTATAGCTTAGACAATTATGCCTGAAACTTATGTTAAAATTCTCATTTAGGGTGAAGAGGAGGGCTGATATTATTTTGGCGTTTAAGATGGACCCACTTTATCTGAAGCACGACCACCAGGAGTCAGGTATCCCTACAGCACCCACACAGCACTAGCTAAACAAATACCATTTTACTTAATTACGATAATATCGTACGCATGTCAAATTTTTCTAGAAGTATTTATCAAAAGATGAAAACAAGGTTGAATATATGATTATTAATCCCATTTCTATTATTGACATCTTTACTCATTTCAAGCTTGACATAATCTTATTCCATTAGCAAATGCTATTGCAAGCTAATATAAAGCTTATATTTCTGGAAATAAGTTAAATTAGCTGTAAAAGAAATTTTAGATAAATATTCAAGATATATTCATTTGCTAAGTTGTCATTTTTTGAGAAAATGTTAAATTGTCTTAACAAATATCCTACGTAGGTATCTTGACAGAACACGAAACAATCGTACACTTTGCAGTAATGTGTACCACTGGGTTCGGATGTAGCTTTGAAACTTGTTCTGTGACTCTAAAAAAAAATAGTTTTTACTAAGAATCGTTACTCAGAAAGTTGGGGAAGTGTCCTTCACCTGGTTCAGGATCTGATGTCGGCCCAACATGGCACTAAAACCAGTACCAGTTGACAGGAACGGTAAATGAGTTTATACTAGTATTTACAATATAGACAGTCAGTAAATGATTCAAAGGAAAAATGGCATAAATGATAGATCTCCCCCACTGTCCATCATCCTCCTCCTACGTGAAACCACACACTCTAATTACCCATCATGCTCCACTCTGCCTTTTGCTCGTCTCCCATTTGGAGCACAATAGCAGCTTGGGGTTGAGCAACACAGCTGTGCAGCTGCAGCCGGCCTTTAATTGCGCTGACAGCAAGACAAAAGGGGTGGCCGTGTCTGTACGAACACACACACACACACACACACACGCACTCACTTCACAGGCCCTATCCATAGCTTGCGCACAAAGCACGCTCCCACCTCAAACAACAGAAGCCTAATGAAGTTATACTGCACCGCTCCAGGCTTTTCTGCCTTATAAGGAGTGTAATGGCCATGACGTCATCAGCATCCACACACAACAATATCACATGTTTCCGTATATCTGTTTCGGCTTACAGTTTCTCAGATCGAACATAAAAAAGTCAAGTCAAAATAAAAGCTTCAACAACATGACATGCAGCTCGACTTTGGATAGTTTATTTCATTTACGTACATCATTCATACGTCACATTTGTAATACAGACGGTGGTCAGAAGGTCCAGAAGTCTGAAACCATGTTGAGAATCTCTTTTTGTGTTCATTTAAAATAGGAAATAACCATTTTATCCGAAAATAAAACTCTCCCATGAGCTCCCCTGAAGAGGAAGCCTACTTTTTTAAATTAGCATGGAAGCAAAAAAAACAATACTGGCTGTTGTTATTGATCTGATTTATTTACCCTCATCTTTTTTTATTTGTTTTCAGGATTAGTGACGGATTATAGAGTAAGTATTATTGATATTTTTCTCATTGTATACCCGAATGATTTGTTGCCAGATTTCAGATGGACTGATTAGAGCTCAAAACCCCCCACAAAACACCTGAAACTGGCCCAAAAAAATCAGTTCTTGGAAAGATTTGAATTCTTTTTCTTATGTTTTTTCATGGTTACCAATTACACACGTTTCTGAAATAACAACATTATATCCTCTGTGTTGCCATATAGGACTTGGCACAGGTTTTACACTGGATGCCAATCCAGATAAACCCTCTGGGCTTGGGAGTAATAATAAGGATGCCCTGCATCCGGTGGCACTGTTTATTATTATGTATATACTGTATCTGGATTTCCACTTCTCCTTTAATTGTTGTAGACTTTTTATAAGGAAATTGATTAGCCTTAATAAAAAATAAAAAAAACTAAAGATATGCTTAAACATATATTATAACACAGAATACTAAAGCAGCCCAAACCCACAGATTTGCCCTAACTGGTGTAAAAGCCGGACCCTGACTTGTGTATGACGGTGAATCAGGGGAACAGTGGACTTTATATAGTTATCAAGTTTTGTTATATTAATGTGAAGCACATTTCATTCCAATATACGTACAGTAGTAAGTAAAAACTTCTGTTATTTTGTCCCCGGGTTTCTTGTGTTTAATTGATATCATTCAAAGTAATTTAGTTAAGACAAGGATAGACTGTCAGGTAGCATAACACTTTGACCACGAAAGGACACAAGCTGCCTTGGGACACGATCTGGTTTTCACAATCGTATTCCGAAGAGAGCCTTTTGCCTCGTTGTGCTCATGTGTCATCTCTGATCTCGTCTCCTTCCAGCACTGGCAGATCCCTCTGGGTCGAAGGTTCCGCTCGCTGAAGTTGTGGTTCGTCTTGCGCATGTATGGACTCCGGGGCCTGCAGGAGCACATCCGCAAGGTAATCTCTCAAAGATGAGCTGTCAATCAAATCAGCTCCACCGTACGTCCATGCCCATTTCCTTTCAGATTCCAGATGATCATTGAGTTTAGAGAAAATGCGTTTACATGCCTTAATTGATATGGGCAGATTTATTTCCTGTTCTTGTTTGAGTATTAGTGAAAAGATGAACGCTGAATAAATGTATACCTATTCGTATAAATAATAATGCTAGAAATATGTTATTTCCAAGACAGACAATTGTTCATTTGTTTTGTAACAATAAAGTAAAAAAGAAAGAAGAATCCCTATTTAAAATTTAAAGAAGAGGCTTATTAGAGGCAGTGCTTGAATAGGTTCTCATAACTTGAGGGAAAAACTAAACCAACTAGTCTTATCATGTCTTGACTGCTAGATGATGTTTTTTGAAAAATAATTGTCGAACATGCAAATTATCTTAGTTTGTATATTTTTTTCCAGAAATTATTTAACTCTCCAGACCTAAAGATTTAGTCTGGTTTATCTATTTGTAGCACTTAAAGTTTTCCTTTACGGCATGGTGTCTTAGTGGCTAGCAATGTCTCCTTGCACCTCCAGGTCTGGGTTCGATTCCCACCTCGGAATCTGTGTGCATGTTCTCCCCGTGCTTAGTGGGTTTTCTCGGGGTTCTCCAGTTTCCTCCAAGTCCAAAGACATGCAGATTAGGCTAATTGGTGTTCTCAAATTACCCATAGAGTGTGAATGTTGACACGAGGTCCTACCACAGTTGTAAAAAATGGGAATAAATACAATTGTCACCAATGGATTCCACAGTCCCTAGTTGGACTACGGAGGTTCCTACATGGACGGATGAAAAGTCTTCCTTGCATGATGTAAGACCAAATGCGAATCCATCGTTTCCATCCATTGTGATGTATTATATGTATTAATAATAATAAACTGGGCTTGAGTAAAAATGAACAAACTAAATGAAAAAAAACAACAACAACAGTAGATTCGTTTTGGCGTATCTTGTGTTTTTTATACATTTGGCAAATGTTTTTTTATGCAGAATCCTATTCAAGCTAAGCAGATGAGGGCTAAAATGTTTCTTTCTATTACAAACATTACAGTTTTCTGAGAACAAATGTTTGTCCATGATGCAGTGCATTTTTTGTCCCTTTTAGTAAATGTAGTGAAAGTGCAGATTCTTCATCCAGTATTGTATCTTTAATCACTGTGGTTTTCTTGAGCTCTCAGAGTAATGAGTTTTTTAAATCGAAACATAAAAATAGTGTGTTTGAGCACATCATAATGCAGTGCTTGGCTGAGATGAAGGAAACACTTTGTCCACTTCTCATGGATGCTCTTAGTCACGTTAATGTCGTTAACACAATGTCGTTTTATTTGGAAAAACCATTTTTAAGAGGTTGTGATGATTTGAGGTACTGAGGTAGTCACAGCGGTATAAAGAGGAAAAGGAGGACAAGACTGCTACCTGCTGGAGAAGCCAGGATCTGTTTTAGGTTTATAGAAGCAGTTATTTCAATATGAATGTTTAAGAAGACATTATACGATTATATGACTAAGGAGGCTACAACAACACATTTCAGTTAAACAAACAATGTTAGTCTCCTATTCTGTTGCATTTAACCTAATAAAATTACAGTGAATGAGTTATGCAAAATTAACAACATATAAGCATTATAAACTTGTAAGCATTATAATTTCATTGCATAATATAAACAGTATTTATTGTTCAGACACTCAGATTAGAAACAAATACATCTGCATCTTCTTTTTATCCAGTTTTTAGTAAGCCACCATGTGATATCCCTAAAATGTTCACAAAAATCTTTACATTTTCATCTATTCTGGTTAAGATGCTGGGTTATTCAGTGTCAAAAATTATTGTAATTCTGTAAAGAGTATATATTCAATGCTAAAGTTAAAGCTCATTAGTTTTCCTTTATTACAATATAAAAAAGTATCACATTTATACTTCACCTAAGTGTAAAATAATTATAAATCAATATTCATGTCTAATCTTATCCTTGTACTTGTAACACAAATTGAATTGTGTCTATACTTAGAAATTTGCAACTTTGAGATGAAAATACAATCCTCCATGATATCATTTTTTCAGCAAGTTGCGTTGGCTAAGGAGTTTGAGCGCTTACTGCTAGCAGATGAACACTTTGAGATCTGTGCTGAAGTGTTGCTCGGCCTGGTCTGCTTCAGATTAAAGGTTGGATTTACTGTACATAATATTCTGTACTTTGATGTTGTAGCAATAAATAATCCAGAAAGTCCAAGGATTAAGTTCTGTTTCCTCATGCATATTGCTCAGGGCTCGAATGTCCTGAACGAGGACCTGCTGAAGAGGATTAACAAAGCTCGCAAGATTCACTTGGTACCATGCCACCTAGAGGGTTCGTACGTGTTGCGCTTGGCCATATGCGCTCGCACCACCGAGCTACGGCACATCCGCGAGGCCTGGACTCACATCTCTCAGCTGGCATCCGAGCTTCTGCGTGAGAACCAAGCCTGAGCACCGGGCACAGCGCTGTGCTTGCTAATACTTCTCTCTTGCACACACCCTGCTGCTGCAATTCTTTCTCATCTTTCTGCTTGTTTATGCCTGTGAGCTTTGTCTGTGTCTGCAAAGTGAGTCCGCTACCAAAGACATTTTGATTTCATTTGTTCATTTCACTGGTCTGTAAGGAGTCTCCAGTGCCAGCATTTTGATTGAGGTTGTTCTATGTAGGTTTCTCAGTAACATAACAAGATGCATTTAATTTCCTGTAATGTAAGTGATAACAGAAAACGCAGAAATTCCACAATGCTATGGCATAAAAGGAATAAAACACTATTAAGAAGCGATGCAAATGGAAAATACTCAACTTTAAGGTGCTAACCCATGGATCATTTTCTTATAACAGCAAATATTTAATGTAAATGTTACAATGGATGGTAGAATATTGGACAAATACAGTGTTCATACACTATTAGACTTATGCCTCACTGTTTTCTCATATTTCCCAAACAACAGAAGTGTTAGAACCATCTTTGCTCCAAAATCACGATGATGCCTGACTTGTTACGATGTTTGTTAGAAATGTACTTCTCAGAATTATAATGCAGATAAAAATGAAACCAGTTTATGGTAGTGGACTCAGTAGTGGACTTATCTATATTTTCGTAAAGAATAAATAAATATATACATGTGTCTATAACAAATTATGAACTGATTTAAAAATATATATCAGAGATTTTATTGGTGGTAATTTTCAGAACAAAGCATAAAGGAGGTGTATTGGGTGTTATTTTGTTATTGTGTAAACTATGTACTGTACCCTGGTGTTGGATTTTTGTTGTTGTTGTTGTCTGGCTTACCAGTATGCACAAACTGTTATTGTTATCGTTAATCAGCATCTCGAAATCTTGGCATTAACAAGTATCTCAAAACTTGCTTCATTCAACTGGGACATCACTTGGGTTCTGCAGTGTTTTCTGAAATAAACAAATGACTATTATTACACTGTTTATTAATTTCTTTCTACAACTGTTTCTCAAACTCAGTTTTCATTATATCATATTAGTGCATGCTGACATACATAAGGTCCCAGTTCTAAAAATACAAAATATTTAAAATCAAACAAATAAAGTTCATTACTTAATACTGCATTATATAGAATTCGGACAAATCTGTTTTTAGGATTTTTTTCCCCACAAATCATATCTCTGTTTAAAAGGGAAGTATATTGGAATATTCTTTTTGTAAACTATTATGTTTATTCGTGTGATATGGAAGGTACAGTAACTGAATATAGAATATATGGAAGTAAACATATCAATATGCTCCACTACAGACATGGAGGGAATTTATTTAAATTATATGTCATTATTCAAGCATCACCACAATGACTTCAAATTTGTTTTTTTATTTAACTAAACTCATTTAGCATACTGTATGTTTGCATTTGAGTTGTCAAAATTTTGCAGTCCCTCTATAATCCTACAGTGTGTGCACTCTAAACCATTTATTCATTTACTCATACAGTCGTAACAAAATCTAAAAAAAAAAAAAAAATTAATCGAATCAGGATATTTAGAAAATTGTTGTACTATTTATTTGAATTGGCACCTACAGTAGGTATCGTAATAATACTGTATCAAGTGATCCTTGGTGATTCACATCCGTACTCCTCAATAAATGAATATATATTCTCAAAAGTCCTAGGCACTTTACTTTTTAAAAAATCCAAAATTGTTCTTAAATGTTGATTTTATGACTTTTGCATTACTGGGTAAATTGAAAATAAAAATCAAGCATAAAAATAATTTAAACACTGCAGGAACACTAAAGGAGGTAACATGTTACATAATACACTATTTTTCACAAAAAAGCATAATGAATTCTATCTGTTTAAAAAAAAATTTTTTTTTTAAGTATACCTAAGACTACTCCCATCTATTGCCAACTAAATATTGACTATGTTAATTTGAACACTGTAATGATTTCACAATTGAATTTTTAAATATACAAATGTTTTATTATTTTTTTAAGCCATCTTTGGTTGCATAAAGGCATTTCATTTCATGTGCCTAAGACTTTTGCACTTTTGCACCAACACCTATTTTAACTGGAAGCATTAAACTTCATGCAGTTATCCATTAATAACATGCATGCATGCATACAGTACAATACGGTACATAAAACCCTATATACATATTTTAAACTATTTGTATTCTCAAAAGGTATTTATTTATTTGGTGAAGAATATCTTGAAATGGATTTTTTGGACTGTTGGAGATTACATACTGTATGAATAATGAATTCTAAACACTTCTTCGCGGTGGAATCACGTGGGAAGTCTCAATGCATGTCAGATATGTTACGCATGGTTCCCTATGTTCCCCAGCTATTTCTGGGTGCACTAAGCTGAATCGGTTGTACTTCTTGAACCTGTCCAGTCTCATTTATCCTGAGCATCATGATGAGAATAGACAGCTGTAGCATTTGGCTCCAAACGGCTGCCTGGGGGCAAAAACCACCAATCTGCTTCCTATCAGTTGTGACCTGGTAATGTCACACTCAGGCCAATTTATTGTATTAAAATCAAGCTGGAAGAGAGTACAGTGAACCAAACATTCAGATGAAAAATATTGGTTCACATTTTAAAGAATTCTAGAAGATTTACACTTACAGTATTTATTAATACTTTCTTTTATACTTACAGTACCTCCAGGTTTTTTTCCCCCCTTTATAAATATCAGAGGCTGCACTGCATATGCATTAATTTTAGCGGCTAACACACAGCTCACACTCATAAATAATACTGATACTGTGCTTCAAAAGCTCACAGGCAGAGGCTTTGCCTTGCAAATTTCTGCGTCCTTGGTGGTTTGTTTCAAACACGCTCACAGTGTTGTGAATCAGCGCTGAGGGCTCCTGAAAACGTTACATAACTAGCCACATAGCATTCATTGGAGAATTCTGAGGCCCTTTTATTTATATTCAAAAAATTCCACACATTTTTTTTTTTTTGCCATCTGACATAAAATATCTCTCTTTGTGGGAAGAAAAAAAATTGTGTTAGACCTTAGCCTCAGAGTGTGCACACACCACTAGAAACACCTACCATTACCATTTAACTATAACAACATTAGCAACAGGGGGACAAGGTTAGCCTGCTATATTTAGCAACCTGTCTGTTTCTATCTGCTTGTGAAATGAGTTTTCCGAAATACTGAAAACAATTTGAGAAAACAAAATGTGTAAGCATCCTTTCCTTAATTAGCTTCCTTTTTTCCTGAGGTAATCAATAAGCATTCAAACATAGTTGTACCTCCAGATCTCTGTCTACATCAGTTAGTGTTAGCAATCAATTAGCATGAGAATCATTTTTCAAATGAAAGTGAATTAAAGCCTGATGTACAGCTGACCAGTAGTCGGTCTTGCTCAAGAGCCTTCGTGAAAGTTGTCAGTGCCAGCTAGAGTATATAATATTTGGTGTTTAATTTCACATAAAATTAATATCAGCGCTACAGCAAGCTAATTCCAGCCAAAAGCGTCACCAAGAACATCAGGATAGGATCATGAGAGTCGTTTCCGCGCTGATCTAATGCACACAAAAAAAGGAAAAAAGAACTTCAGTAGGCCCCCTGAACCCTGTCCACCACCAGTCAAAAGTTACACCCTTTATTTCATCAAAAAAGACAATCTCATTAAACTTTTTTCTTTCTTTCTTTTTTTTTTGCAGTAGGATTACTGACAAATTTTTACATTATTTTATTTCACAAATGAAGAGAAATTACAAAAATTAAATTTGAGTTGTGGATTTTGAAACACACGTACTGTGCAGAAGTCTTGACACCCCCATTTTTTTCATATTAACTTAAATAATGTTGATTAAAGTAAAGAAATGGGAACAAATGTTTTACTGTGACAGATTGATTGCAAAGTCAAGGCAAACAAATCAAGAGTCACATACAGATTCAAAGTATTTAATTAAATATTATGCCTGTACTGTATTTGTATTCCCACAAGGTGGAGGCAAATAGTAGACCAAAAGGCAAGCTATAACCGTTCTTTGATGTTCTTTGAGGACACCACCATAATACAGACACAGTGCTTATTATAATGACAAAGGGATGTAATTATATCTTCTGACCTTAGATGTATACCATAACTTGCATTACTAGATATTAGTTCAGTTTTTGAAGACTCGGGCTATAATAATGTCTTGAATGAAAATGTTTAGAAAATAGCCTGACTACCACTAATAATAATAATATTGAGAAGAAAATGAAGAAATAAATTGTGTCATACCATAAGAATTGTCTTACTGTACTGTAGGTTCAATGTTTGATTTCTTTGTAAAGGATACAGACTGTATTTTAGACAATAAAATGCTTGTCCCAAATGCCCATGTACGATATGGGAAATAAACGCAGTCTTTTGTTTTTACCCATCTTTCTTAAATGCATGTGAAGCTCTTGACGAAGAAAAATCAATTCCTCCCAGCCCACGAATCTGCCCATCACCTCAATAAGAGATCGATCCGAGGTGTAAACGAGGAACAGGCTGGTCAATATGGCCAAAACAAAATAAATATCATATCAGTGCTTCAAGGAGAATTTGAGAAACAGTGCAAATAACTGATATGTGTATATGGTTACTCCATGTTCCTACCTGCAAACACTTTACTGGCAGCATTTATAACATGCAGCCAAGTGAAAATATAACGCCTGCAAAAACTACTACGATTTTAGACAAGCAGATTTTTTTCTGCATGTAATTAATATGAAATGTGACATATTTTAACTTATGTATATATGAAAATAAAAAACAACACCTTTATGTGTCTTATTGAAACAGTGGATTTGTGCTTTAACTGAGTAGCAGCCATATTAACCAGGTATAATGCTAAGCTTTACCATCCGTGTTGAGGTGAACAATGAAAAGCAGCTGTGATTGGTTGAATCAGGCTCAGTATCGACACCAGAGTTCCCAATATAGGATGCAGCCCCTTAAAGAGAAGTAAAAAGAATCAAATAGCATTCATTTAACACATGCTTAATGTCTATGCATTTTTTTTTTTTTTTTATCAGAATTTTATAAGGTGCTATAGCTGAATCTCCAATTCCCCACATTTGAGGATGGAGTTCCAGTCAAGTGAGCCTGATATTGACATGTACTGTAAGTACTTTGTTGGCTCAACACCGACGAGAAAAAGGAAGGGTGGATATCAGGAGCAGTGCCACTCAGTTGGACAGCTTTGCAATGGTGGTTGACCAGTTGGACAGAGAACCTGGAGCATTATATTACATGCAGCCAAGTGAAAATATAACGAAAATGGTTTGGAAATGTCTGGAGATCCTACAGATGGATCAGAAGGAAATCTGTGGCTGGATTTGGAGATGTCTGGACTGACCTTCTCAATCTGGTGCCACCTTTACCCCATCAGGAATGTTGAGTATGTACTAAACTGGACAGATATTTTTTAAATAAAATAATTAAATTAATGTAATTACAGTAAAGAAAAAATCATCTGGGATGTTTTTTTTACTTTAATATTGTTGTTTTTAATATAATTTTTTCTTTGCTTGTAAAAAATTAAAGAGACAAATGAGAAATGTCTATCGGATTTGAGAGGTTTTTGTTTATTTATGCTTATGCTCCAGTAACTCAAAGGAGATCTTAAATTTCCTTTAAGATTCTTTATATACTGCATATGAAAGTGTTCAAGAATGAGGTTATACATTTTATACATTTGTAGATACAGTTAACCTTGTGGAACAAAGTTAATTCATGCTATCGTTTTTTTATTTACCAGATTCTCTTTGTTCTAATATTTGGAGTTAATAAAGCGTAATAATGAAGACACAGTGTGTCCGAAAACCTACTGACTGTTACAATAGCTATTATTATAATAACACTTTCTAAACATTCAGTAGAGAGAATTGAACAGGAATTATAGTCACTGTGTCTATGTCATGCAACCTTAAAACATTATACTTATTATGAAGTTAATATAAAAATGTATAAAGTATGACATTAGAAGTCTGCACTAACAAAATCTTTTTTATTTTCTCATGGTCACTTATTGACACTTAAAATTTAAAATATATCCTGATCACAGAGAATCTCGAAACATGCAACCAATAACCATAACCATGTCATAAATTTAAGAGGAAATCTATCATGGTGCTACATTAAATATAATATCAAGCATACTGTATTTACGTACCCTGTCTCATGGGTTGGATGATCTGCACACTCAACTTTTCCTCACAGAAACTGTCTTATCCTCATAAAGGCAAATGTAGGGCCTAATAAAAGCCTCATCTATCACCTACATGCCTAAATATTAATTTCAGAGATTTTGTTCAGCAAACAGTGAGTACAAAGACAGCTTTCAATAACTATAAACGGTGGTTTGTTTTATCACAGGGGCACCCGTACACAGTATAATATCCATTTTTGACAAAAGCATTAGAACAAATATTTGACAATTAAGCAAGAACAGCTTTGAACTGTAACATTATGAAGGATATAATACTTAAATAAGGAGTCAATTAAATCACCTTCAAGCCATACAAATTAATCAAAATGGAAATGTGTCTGAGTCTGCAAATAAGTTTAATATAACCAAATAAAAACTTAGCATTAGTAGTTGCATGCGTTTGCATTAGAGATTAATTGCAAGGTATTACAGAAGAAGTGTTTATCACACAACCATAAGAAAAAAACTTATATTCTGATTCAACAGAGGGCAAAAAAGTTGTCTGATTAAGTCTGATGTTGATTACAACACAAACCACAAATAATTAGAATAGGTAACTAAAAATTTATATTTTTCACAGTTTGTTTTTTCCCCAAGATATAAAATTCTTTCTTTGCTCACTCTTATTCCGGTTTCCTCCCACAGTCCAAAGATATGCAGATTAGACTGATTGGCATTCGCAAAATTGCCCATAATGTGTGAATGAGTGTGTGTATGTGTGTCCCCTGCGATGGATTGGAACCCAGTGTGTACTCTGCCTTGTGCCCTAAGTCACCTGGGATAGGCTTCAGACCCCCCTCGACCGGAATACATGAAAAAGCATTAGAGACCATGAGTGAGAGTAAGTTAATATTCCATATCAACAATGTAAGGACAAAAAAAAAAAAAAACACATTTTGTGTGTGAAAATGATTCCTCATGCTCCCAGAACCACTCTTTGATAATGATTCCTGGAATATGTCTGCA
Organism: Clarias pachynema; assembly: GCA_030014365.1. Lineage (NCBI taxonomy): Eukaryota > Metazoa > Chordata > Actinopteri > Siluriformes > Clariidae > Clarias > Clarias pachynema. Next base: position 4,174,546 of record JAQMYL010000033.1, on the reverse strand, counting down.
TATGAACAACTGCATTAATCTGATACTCTTGTCATTCAGTACATTAAGGTCATCAGCTGACTTCATTTTCTCAGCTGATGACCTGAATGTACTGAATGACATGAGCTGGCTTCAGTTGCTCAGGTCTAGGCTCAGCAACATAACATGACGTTGCTGAGTCTAGACCCGAGCAACTGAAGCAACCCCAGATCATAACACTGCTCCCGGAGGCTTGTTCAGTGGACGCTATGCATGATGGGTGCATCGCTTCATGCGCTTCCCTTCTTACCCTGACACGCCCATCACTCTGCAATAGGCTCGATCTGGACTCATCAGACCACATGACCTTTTTCCACATTTTATTTCAAAGTCCAGTCAAGTGGTTTTCTTATGGACAGACAGCTGTTTAGTCCTAATCCTGTGAGTTCCATATCACATTACGTGTATATGGAAATTATCTTACTTTTACTATTAAACACAGCTCTGGTTGATTTTTCTGGGGGTTTTTTTTACCAAGCAACTTCACCAAGTGTTTAATAGATCTTCATTCATGATTTCTTTCCGAAGACATTTTGTCCAAAAAATTGATGGTCCAGCACTGTCAGCCCAATATTTAATCCTTCAGAAATGATGACTTTATTATTATTATTATTATGATTATTATGATTATTATTATTATTGTTATTAATAATAATAATAATAATAATAATAATAATAATATAACTATTTATTTTTGGCCAGGCAATGTATATAAATATATATGAAAGTATCTGAAAAACTCTCACATCTATCATACTGTATACTGGGTATAAGCAGTTTTTTTTTTTTTAAGTTTTAACTTTCGAAATGAAATTGAGTTCAAGTATCACTATGCTGCAATATCCTGCCTAACCTCTGGAGATTGAAAGGGTATGGATTTATGTTATTACTCATTAAATAAATAAATAAATAAATAAAACCCTATAGATGGACAGTCCTCTGTTTGCACTGATAGGCTTCAGGAAGTTTAGGAGCCATGTTACCATCTGCTGGCTTTATGGTGGTGTAATAAATAGATCTATACGAGGAGCATCTTAAATAAAGGTAATTTAGAGTGAAAACTAAGTTGCAGAAATTTCCACTTCCTCAAAGGTCATCTGCCAAGACATACTCGGTGGCATGTGCTGAGCAAGGGCAAGAATTTATAAAAATGTGTTGATTTATGGTTGGTTTGGATGGGAGAGGCTTCAATCCTTTAAAGCATATGTTGGAGAGCAGACATGCCTTCGCTGATGAGCTTCATTTGAGACTTTAAAGAGAGTTGAGAGTTATTGAGACTTTTCACCAAGCTATTTCCTTTATTTGCTGTCTAGATATATATAGTACAAATAGTTCCTTAAGCATGGGAGGTAAATGAGATAGGTAAAGAAGTAAGTGATTTCATGAGAAACTTTTCACAGTTTTATGAGTCGTTTGTGAAACTGTCCTGCTGTTAAAATGAAAAACAGCAACTCTACAAGTCTTTAGGATCACAAAGATCATACATGACTTCCAGGATCGTGCCAATGGACCAGGCCTGTGTCTCACAACTGAAAGGACAGTGTTGTCCATTTTCATTGGTCAGCTCAGGTAAACCTTTCCATGGAGATCTAAAATACACAAAAATAGACTATTTAAACATTAAGCTTTTTTTCTAAAACAGCTTGAGAAATAAGTTTGTGAGCTCTCTTGGTGTACCTTTCCAAGTGAACATTATGCCTGGAGAGAATGTTTTTGACCAGAATAACAGTCTGATTGTATACATCCTGGCCCGTCTGCTTGGCAAAGTACAGTTTGGCTCTTAGGAAATAACTGACCAGCCAAAGCCACTCCTGGTAAGAAAAGACAAAACACAAGAAGGAAGGACAGTGAATGTTCTTATCATACTCAATAATTTCTCAGGCATGCTGTATGTGCAGTCAAGGTGGTGGGATGAGAGCATACAGGTCCTTGGTGGTAATTGAAGCCATTGGCGACGTTGTAGTTGTTGTTGTCCAGGGCGTTGTCATAGATGCCACAGTAAACCATGTCACTGTTGAATTATGAACAAATATTAATATATACAGTATACAATTTTTTTTAAAGAAGTGTATACAATGAGCCTAACATCTAATCATTTATGATTACAGTTACTAAGCCATGAAATAAAAATAATTATACCGTACTTCATTTTATTTTAAAGTGGTTGTCCAGGGTGTTGAATTGCAAATAATTAACTTATTTTAAAATGCTTTATTAAAGCTGTTCTACTGACTCAAGGCCTTATTAAAACATTTAGTTTGTCGAAATTGTTAATTACACTCACTCTGGATCCAAAGTCTTTATTCCCAGTGGCCCAAGCAGTTTCTTCTCAGCAATCTCTAAAGCTGTCCATGCTTTATCCAGAGTGAACAACTCAGGAGCCTGAAACACAGAATTTCAACACAATCAGACATAATATAATGTACAAATGGCCACATTAAAGGAAACTGTAGATGGTTTTTAATCCCAGTCCTCCATCCAGTCATTTTACCATTCACCCATTCATACATCCATTCATACATCCGTTTATGCAATTCACAATCCATCCATTTTACCATCCAACTAGCAATTTATTCAACCATTCATTACCAGTTCTACCACCAATCCATGCATCCATATATTCAATATCACCATCCATCCATCCATTCATTCTACAATCCATTCATCACTGTCCAAGACCAAACTTATTTTTTTGGCAAGGCAGTGTATAATATTTGGGGCATGTTATTAGAGGAAATGAATACATTTTGGGGTGATAAATGTAATTTTTCTCATATATGTACTATTGTATTGTACAGTATGTGCTTACCACCACCATAGTGATGGTAAAATTGGGCCGAAGCTGATAGTCACACCAGGGACTGGAGGCACCATAGGTGTCTTTGTAAATGCCTCTTTTGTGCACTAGCTCGGGATGTTTTTCAGGTTTTTCCTCTGGATCAGGTGACACATAGAACATCTTTTCAAAGTTATCCTGGATCCTGTGGTTCCACTCCTCATACAACACAGTGTGAGTTTCACCTGTTGGTGAGGTACAATGATCCTTCCATTATGGTGTCAACCATGGTTCATCATCACTCTCATAAAAAGCAAAGTGTGCAAGCGTTTCAGCATTAAATGTTATAAAGACATACCATCTCTCTGGAAACAGACTGAAGAGTAAGGGAAGGGACCGGTCTGATTCAAATGGGTCAACCAGCGCACGGTGGATTTGCAAAGACCCACAATCTCCACTGCAGAGCCGTCTCTGAAATGTCAAAAAGGCCAGTTGCTTACTAAGTCCCTTATTAACCTCCCCACGCTAATTTAACTTAATTTATTATTGGACTTCATGGAAGAAAAGAAGAACAACTGTACCTAGGCGTTGCCGGTATCCCACGATGCCCTGCTTTGTCACTCTTACCCATTTTGTCCATCCATGTTCCACAGTTGAATCGATTTCCCCCATATACAAAGCCAGTTTCTGGGTCTACCTTAGCTTCAACATTAAATCCTGGGAATTATTAATAAAGAAAAAATGACAATATAAATTAAATATTATTAATGTAACGTATATTTCACTATACAAGGAATATTTTCCACCATTTTTTTCATAAAAAAATTAAACATACTGCTTTCTAATATTCAAAAATATAAGTTTTAATGAATTCTCTATTCTGATTTGTCAGAAGGTGTTTTTCTCTTTTCTACAACTGCATGCTCCTAAGAGTTTTATGCCTTACTAATCTGGCAGCTTTACAAGGACATTAAAATTATTTCAAGAATTTAGCTAGCCTTCATCTCTCATTTTGTAGTCGATCTGTGGCCCAGCGTTCCGCTCTCTAAATTGGATGCCTTGCATGTGGCGCTGCATTGCTTCCTGGATGACATCATACAGGGGCTGCTCCTGGGTAATTAAAAAAAAAAATAGTAGTAGTGAAGGAGGAGGAGAAATTGTTATTGACAAGGCAAATAAAGTAAATTATATAAAAAAAATTTTTAAAGTATATATTTCAATGTTATTATATAATTAAATAAAAGTTTGTTGAATAATAACTCCTTAATATTTTTTTCTCTCTCTTATGCTGCGGAATTGTGGGTAATCGTCTCCCCTGCTGGGTCTTAGTGCGCATCTCTTACTGGTATAATCAACATCCGTG